>JACAXG010000001.1:5677767-5943881 GCA_018881555.1 Amblyornis subalaris
TCGCCCATCAATTCCCGGCCAGCCCCTCCCCAACTACACAGCCTCCCTGGTACCCCGGGGTGGGGGGGGGAGAAAGGAAACAATTTTTTTTAATTACTTTTTTTTTCCTTTTTTTTTTTTTTTTTTCCTAACCCATAACATTAGTGAATGGTGAAAGTTTGATGAATGAACTGAAATTTCCATGCTGTACCAACTCTTAGCCAGCAGTACAGAAATGCAGAGGTTTGGGCTCAGTTCATAACAGGTCCTCTCTGCTGCTCTTTACTCTCCACAGTTTTCCCCTGCTCCAGAATGGACTCTCCATTGGCTGCAGTCATTCAGGAATGTCCATTGACTCCAGCTGGATCCTTCAGGGGCTGCAGGGGAATCTGGAGCACCCCCTTCCCTCCTTCTCTAGCCATGGTGTCTGCAGGGCTGTTTCTCATATTTTTCTCACTCCTTTCTCACAGATGCTGTGCATCTTTTTTTTACCATCTGAAATATGTCACCACAGAGGAGCCAGCAATGCTGTTGATGGGCTCAGCTGTGCCCTGCAGTAGGTCTCCTGGAGATGGCTGTGCCTGGCATGAGACAACACCAGCTCCTCCTCCCAGAGGCCCCTCTGCATCTCCCCACTGCCAGTACCTGGGCACCTGCACCCAGTACGAGAAGCAGCATGGAGAACATCTGGGATGCACGGAAAATGATCTCCAGATGCTTGGTGTCTCCTCTGCCCAGGGTGTCAGGAGTATGTCATGCCCTGCCCTACAGATGCAACTTGAGCTTCTTGAGATAAAATTCAGCTGTTTTATTCTGGATATTAAAAAATTAGATAATGATCTTTTTAATGCAGCTTATTTATTCAGGATGTGGAATTGCTTTTGCTTGGAAACTCACAGGTCCCTAAGATCTCTCGAACATGTGAAGAGGTTTGTCAGTAAAAGGATAAATTGGACATTTAACAAGGATAATAAAAATCAGATCCATTCCCTTTCTCTGTTCTATTCTGAAATGGTTTAAAAACAACACCTTTTTTTCCATCCTTTTCATACCATAAAAACAACAAGCAAATCTGTACTTCTGCTCTGCAACTACAATTCTGCTTTCTTTCTTCCACTTCTGCTATGTGAAAAAGCCACAAAATCATATATATTTCCTCTTCAGTTCATTTTAAGGTCCTCTTTGGTGTATTAAAGGCAATAGTTTAAATTTAATTTTACTCATCTTTCATTTCAGAAGCAATTGTTTCTAAAGTAGCCACTAATAAGAGAGTATATCTGGTGAATGTGATTGCTCATTTAGTGGGTTTTCCCAAGATGCCTCTACTGAAAATATGTTATTGATCATTGAAGTCAAATTAGGAAAATTTATCAAGACTTCTGGAAGCTTTTCTTTTTTTAAGGAACAAATGCTTTCTTAAATCCCAGTGTTCATGGGCAAAATATATGTGTTAGGTTTTTTTAAAACTATCAGCATGTACCTTACTCTTAATTACTATTGACAGAGTTTTATTCTTTTGTAGATATCTTCTTGTTGCCTATGAGATTTTTGAGCAAGTCTTTGGATCCTGTGTGTTGCACCTGTGAGCAAGCTTTTCCTTGCAGAGGGGTGAAGGAGCCTTCTTATTGCACAGCAATGTGTATACAGGCATAAGCCCTGTGAAGAGAAGTTCTGGACGTATTTTTAAGGAACTTGGAAAAAGATGTGTTTACCAAAAAAAAAAAAAAATCATATTGGGATGACAGATAATCTTTTCTTCTCCCACAGTTTATATAGCCTGGCTTTAGGAAGCATGACAATTTTGTGGAAATAGGAACATCTACTATTTTAGGAGGAAGAAAAAGACCAGTGAGGGTTTTAACTTCCTCTGTTCTTTACCTAGCTGTGGATAACAAACTCAAGCTCTAGAAAATTTTAGTACAATTAAATTGCATGACAAATATTCATCTCATAGGATGTAAGAGGTATAATTTGCATTTAAAATTCTTTCTAAACATGTTGTATTTTGGGAAACCATTATTTTAGACTGTGCTGAAAGAGTCTCTAAACACATGCAAGAGAAATGAGAAAAAGCCTACACAAAACAATGATACAAAATTGATACATGGTGGGACAATGTATAGACCTTTTCAGGTGAGCATCTCATGTCAGCCTCCTGCTGCAGTTGACAGAAGTAAAAACCCCTCCTAGTCTGCAGTTCTGACCTATTTTTAGTTGTCTGCTTTAGGATGAGATGAATCGCATGCTAGAAGGAATGTATTCATGATGTGAACTTGAGAGGAAGCCTGGGGTGACTAGCTTGGATTTAAATGTCTGTGCTATTAGATTAGGGAAGAGAAATCCCATTCCTCTTACCTTATTTCTTCTTGTTGCAAGATGGGGAAATTTGACAGGTAGTTGGTTCTCTGTGTAGCCATTGAAAATGCCACATTTGGAGGCACAAAAAGCCTTAATTCTATTCTCAGTAATGTTTAACATACTGCARCTAGAGATCGGTAGCTTACAGAAAATGCTTATGTTCCTGACAAGTCACCTTCAGGGGAATGAGCTTGCTTACAACCTTGGAAAGAAGAATAGTTTAATGACATACTTCTGCTTCACTGGTTTAATATCCTTGCTTTAAAAGAATAAGTATCACGCTCATCTTCTTGAGGCTGTTGTTCAGATTCTGTTTTACATTCTTACGTGGTGCTTGTAAGTATCACGTATTTATCTGCACAAAATCCCTGAAAGAAATGAAAAAGCTACTTTTCCACTTTCTATAAATGGGAATCTTAAGTACAGGCAGACTTTGCCATAGGCCAAGTCCCACGGCAAATCTATCCCAGATGAGGAGACTTGAATATATCTCTCCCAAGTCCTCAGCTTTAATTAGACCAATCCTTTTCCTCTACAACAGACGTCGATAGGAAACCTCATCTGTATGAAGTATCTGTATATGATGGTCATAACAAGCCCCTGTTTCTTCTGTCAGGGGATTCATTGTACTTAGCATTGATCCAAGTCCTTGCTGATTAAGTTGTTTCTTCTTGAATAGGGCTCAGTTCATCACTGTGTGCCAGGCCTATAGAAATGTACTTTGCTTCAGAAGCCACTCACACATCTCTAACATAACACTGAACTGTGAATTGAGTCCTAAAAGAAATAGCAGGGTAATCCTTAATCTTTTTTTTTCACAAAGAATTTGTATATATAGAAGGGCTTTGTTTAATCTGCTTGCAAAGAGACCTTTTAACTTTAATAAATTAAACCATAGAAAATATTAAAAGATGAGCATATCTACTGAAAAATTCCAATTGTTCTAAATTTTAGCTTCCTTCATGGGTTGGTAATTCAAGAAAAAAACCCCAAAGCTATGTTATTATATATACACATGCAGAACTTAGAATAATACTGGAGTTTTCCTACTTTTAGTATAGCTGGCTTGGTCACTGGCTTGGGCACAGCTGTAAGACCTGGATCAGTTCAGCCTACAAGACATGCTGGAGCAGCAGACACAGATTTTGGATTTCTGGTGTGCTCTTACGTCTGTGGCTGAACCTGCAAACATGTTTGAATAAATTAGGTTACATCTGGTTTGTCGATGCTGTGCTACATCTCAAATGGAGCATGCTTCCGACTGGTACAAAATAAGTAAAGGCAGATAGAGTTGTGTGACAGCACATGGTAATACATAATGAAGTTGAATTTTTCTCTGACTCACATTTACAGTTACAGTTTTATAGCATCTCTCTGTGTTGATTATGCATGAAGCTGTTTTTGCAGGCAAATGGGAGGTTAAATCCCAGGCAGTTCAGTGGCAAACAGAAAAGAACAAATGTCTGTTTATATGATTACAGTCAAATACCCAATGTCACCATCCTTCCAAGCAAGGAGGCAAAGGAATTCACAGAGCTGGATTTGTCAATGGAAAGGTGTCTCAGCTGCTGAAGAACCTGCTGCTGAAGGGTGGTGATCTGACATTATGTGCCTGCCACACAGCCATGGAAAACATATTGCAAGTACTGATTCAACACAATGACCAGAGCAGGAATGGGTTAACATGGCTGTATTTTACTCTGCACCATAACTTAAAATTTTACTTTGGAGCAAGCAGAACTTCTTGTCATGGCAAGTGTAAATTTCCTGTTCTCGCCCCTATTGAAATGGCATGTGACTAATCTTCCTAGGGCAGCACTATTAGCCCTAAGAGGACACCTTTGCTGGACTGTGCACTGTGTGAGTGCAATATAAAAGCAGTCTTCTGACCCCAAGCTTCTGTGTGAAAAGCTGTGGGGAAAATCCCATTCCAAGTCTGTGAAAGAGGATACCAGCCAAAACACCCCAACCCTCAGAAAAGGTGCCTTAAAAAAAAAATCAATATGTGAGATGTGAGACTGTGACTGAGCCTCTGTTAAAAAAAATTTTCCACTTGCCAGACAAGTTCTATAATTCCTAGACTAGAAATTAGACCAGAGTGTAAGTTGCTCCTCTCAGGCCTTTCTCCCTATCCAGCATGTGCAGAGGTATGTGTTGTCTAGATGACTCAGTGTGGGAGCTTGGCATCTCAGACATACATCCTGACTGCTCCATCTCTTTTTCTCGAGCCCTGGCAAAGACTGAGTGTTTTATAAAAGGCAGAACACTTCAGTTGAGAACCTGGAGGGGACATGCCGCAGGCAAGTACTGCTGTCTGTATTTCTGAGAACAGACAACTTCCTAACTCCTGTTCTTGATCTCTTTCAGAATGGCCAGTAAAATGATAACTTACTGAAAGTTCAATGTAAAAACTCATATATTTTGTCAAAAGTTGCAGTATCCATGCAAAAATTGTTTCCAGTGGGAAAGAAAGAGGGAAAAAAAGAGAGAAAGAGAGAGAGAAAGAAAGAGAGTGAGAGAAAGAGAGAGAGAAAGAGAAAGGGAGAGAGAAAGAAAGAAAAAGAGAGAGAAAGAAAAAGAGAGAAAAAGAAAGAGAGAAAGAAAGAGAGAGAGAGAGAAAGAAACAAAGTAAGAGAAAGAAAGAAAGAAAGAAAGATAGATTGATTCCCAGCCAGCTCTAATTCCTACGCACACAAGCATTTCCATTTGCTTCGTAGGGATGACTTGTGGGTAAGATCCACTCCCACAATTAACGGTGTTGCAGAACTGAGTTTTAAATCAATGCTTTTTCTTTTCCAACAGCCAGACACCCTGAGGAGTGAGAAAACAGAGCCTGAGGAAAAATTGATAGGATAGATTTCTACTCTAGAAACAAATACTTTAATTTGTGTTTATAGCAAAAATGTGCTGTCTAATGCAAAGCAGCCTTGTTCATTAATGCTATGCTCTCTTGCCAACACCCTCCACCAAATAAAGACAACGTTTTCCTTTAATTTTGAAATGCGTCCAGGCTACAGTTATCTTCCTAATTTTTTTTTTCTTTTTTCCTAATAACTGTTAGTACTAGAATTTATTGCCAAAATTAAAGCAAGGTAAATTCTATAAACCAGGACTTTATGCAGCTTTAGTGTTATGCTTTTAACTTTCTGGTGCTAATATATGAATAACAGAATGTACTGCAGTATGTTTTGGAACATAATTTCTTTTAATGCTTTTTTTCATCATTTTATTGTGTGTTCTATTTTTCCCCTCTGAGCTTTATGGATAATATCACATTTTTTCCTATTCTCTTAGATTTTTTTTTCCACAAAGGATTGTTGAGACTGTGCTGCGTTTCCTTTCAGGAGAGTAGACAGCCACACAGGAGTTAGTGCTCTGAGGTAAAACATACTGGGTCTGTTTGAACTCTTGTTGAATTCTGGTACTGAAACCAGACTGAGGATTTGAAAAACTTTTGTAGATAACCAATGAAATTAAAGTTGAGGAGCAAAGCTGAAAAGCAGAGGGAAACTATGGAAATCCTAACTGTGTGTGTTGGATGACTCAAACAGATCCTGCAGGACGGTGTCTCACCAATATTTACTTGAAGTTTTGTACCTGGGAACCATAACCTGCTACACTGAAACTGGAGCCCTGAAATCCTGGATCTCTACAGAGTGCTCAGGTAGCTGCCATTGGAAGGATTGCTCTTCCTCTGCTCAAAGTATGACCAGCTGCTCAAGCTGTGGTCAGTGTTCACCTTTGGTGTTTCAGAAATGGAGCTAAGCGGTGGTTAACATAAATTACAACTTTTTTTCCTTTTCTTTCTTTTTCCTTCTCAAGGTAACATTGACAAAAGTCTGGATCCAAATAATTTTGGGGCAGCTTGAATTTGAACCTGAACTGGTAAATGGAGACTTGAGGCCATGATCGGAGGGTGTTCTTTGATGAACAGAGTGCCTGGATGCCCTGCCTGAGACGAAATGTTACTTAAATGCTTACAGAGTAGTGGAGGTAGACTTGCTGCCTAAAGAAACAGAGGAAAGTAATCACTCCCTCCTAGCTCATACTGAAAAGCATTAATCAAGCAAATGTTGCAGCCCAGCAGGAGCACAGCATAGATCCTTGAATTAGCTTCTAATAAGCATGGGAACAGCTGAGCTTATTAGCTTATGCACATCACCTTAAAAACATAGCCATACTGTTCTTAGAATGTGTGACTGGCTACCTTCATGGGGTTGAATTGCATGGTCTGCATGTATTATCATTCAGCATATGCTCAGGGACTTTTGTACTTTGTCTCTTTATGTGGAATAAAATCCCTAGAGAACTCAGCTATCTTCATTTATTCTCTCCCTCTGTCCAGCTGAGTCACCAAAAGAGTTTGAAACAAAAAAAAATTGGCCTGAAGACAGTTGTGCATGAGCAAGGAGATTAGATTAGGCATTAGGAAGATAAATGGTTTTTTGCTCCCTTATCCCCAGAGGGGAGATGTTTCTTTTGTCTCATGGCTGAGTATGCAGGAAGATGAAAACTAAATGCATGTAGACTGACTGCTATGCTAGTGTGTCTTTTAAAAAAATTAAATTGTTCCAGTTGTGGAATAAGCCTGCTAGTCTTGGCTACCAATCCCAGACTCCCAAAGGAAATTTGAATTGGGAGTTTTGATTAGGAAGTGGTAAGGAGAAATTGGTGAATGCAGGAGGGTAGTTTGCCCTCAGTGTAAGAACCAAGGACTGCAGAGATCGTTCAGGAAATGGGGTTCTTGCTGAAGGTAAAAAAGATAGGTTTATAGCTGAAGATCTAAATGTTTAGTCTAATCTAGTGAAATTTAGGTTACTGTGTGTATTAAGAAACTATTTTCTAAGCAGCTGTTTTTTCAGCATTGTTTTGCTCAGGTGAAGAATTGGAGGGGGCAATTTTGGGAGACACCTCCTAAAGGTGTGTTTAATTTAAGCTTAGCAGGCTTTTAGAGGAGCACAGACAGTGGCTGGCATGATGAAAACCTTCGTGGTGGAGATGCTCTTTGGGCTGGGCGAGGCGAACAGGGCGTCTTTGTGAGCAGCCAGCCCACAGAGCTCCACTTCCCGCCGAGCACAATGTGGCCTGAGATCTCTGCCATGCCAGAGGCTCACAGCTTATGCCAGAGCCTGTATCTCTAAACCGTATCCATTAACTGCTCTGGGGGCAGGCCAGGCCGCAGCAGGGAGCAGCCCTTGGGGCTGCGGCCGGGGAGGGAACGGCTCTGCCCAGGAACAGGGCTCTGGGAGCAGGGCAGCAGAGGCAGCAGGGGCAGGGGGGGCAGCAAGAGACGGGGACAAAGGACGGGAATCACAGTCGGGCTGCCTTGGGACAGGCCTGAAAGGCAGACAGGGTGAGGAGCAGGGAGGAGTCCCCATCTGAACACAGGGACTTAAGGGACAGGATGAATGGGGACACAGCAGGCGCCTCTCCTTTGGGAATATCCCACTTCCCCAGGGGCCCTGACAGAACCAGGCGCCAGACTGTCTTGGCAGAGGTGAAGGATTCCATCCCAAAAGGTGCTCCTGCAGGTATGTGGTGCGGGCAGCTGCACACTGTCAGATCCAGTTGCTCGCTGTAGACTTTGGGGATTGGGATTACACCCCTCCCCACAGTCACTGGGTGCATGATCAGGATTTCTAGAGAAGCTGTACTCCAAATACAGCAGGGAATATTTTCTAAGGTTTCCATTTCAATTTTAATGTAACTTATTACTCCTCTAAGAAGCATTCCGTCCTCGTGACTGAGCATGTTCAGGAACACGGTCTGTTGGCAATGTTTGTTCACGGTAATATTCTTATTTATATACTCAGTTTTGCCCACAGGTTGAAAATGTTCAGCTATACTCCACAGAATGGCTCAAAGGCCATTGAGGAAATAATCAAGGAGATGAAGCATTCTTGTTCTGTCCACCAAGTCTGTGCAGCAGTTCAGTGGCAATTGAAATGCCACTTGAAATATAGATTTAAATTTTGTGTGGGAACTACTAAAGCTGCTCTCATTCCTAACAATTCGAGAAGTTCAACACAGCAGGCTCCAACGTCTAGTACTGCTTCAAAATTCTGTTTTTTCCCTTTACTGCTACCATGAGGCGTCAGAAGAGACACCAATAAAGACTATAGAGGATTGAATGTTATAAAACCTATGGAGACTCATTAGCATTTGTTGACTTTTTGCCCTGTTTCACAGTGAATATTATTCAGCTCGTCTATATACAACGAAGGAAGGAGATCAAATATTCCTTTTTTTCGTTTTTTGTCCTTGACTTTCTTCCCATGAATAGAGACCGGAAAAATATCAATTATGACACGATCAGTTCCATTATTAACCTTCCCATAAACAGTCATGACTCCCATGCAATCTCCCTTTATATTCATCAGTCACAGAGCACCTTGCTCACAAGCTTGGCAAAGAAGACTTGTGCAAACAAACATGAGAAATTAAAACATTTTCCCAAGATGTCTCTTGTTTGCAGTGATTTAAAGCTGTATACTCCTGGGGAGGGATCCTGCAGAGTGGGATACATACATCCACACAGATGTCATGTTTCTTTGTTGGAACTGTAGACAGACAAGGAGGGATTTTAAGCCCTCTGACCTTGTACATGCCATTTTTGAGCTGTTGTGAGTCCTTAAATTCAAAGATGGATCCTGATGAGCTGTGGATCAGAGGGCTCTCTGCAGCCACCACCTACCTCTCTGGCAAAGTCAGCCCTTGTTTGCCTCCCTTAATGAAGTTTCTGTCTGCAGTTTGTGCTCCTTTTCATTTGCATAAGGGAAGTAGTGACCACTTTTGAGGTTAAGCAAATGTAATTAAGGTTTATGTTGCAGTCACTCTAATTCCCTTAGGGGTTTGGGTTTTGTTGTTTTTTTGCAGTACACTGTAAACCCAAGAAGTTTCCAGATCTGTTTCCACTGACTAAATTCATAGTTATATTAAAGAAACTTAAAATTAAAGGTTCTAAGCTTCTGTTGCTAACCAAGTGATTTCTCCATTGCAACTGTATCATGTCTGGGAATAAAATAATGAGTCTGTTTCCCTAATCTTAACCTTCCCCCAATAAACCCCAAACAAACAGCAACAATAAAAAGACCCAGAACAGCAAAACCAAACCCTCAACCCCAGACTGGCTGTTTAATTATCTACAGGTGCTTTTTCAGGGTCCTGGGCTTTGCTGTAGGTCCTTCTTTTCAAGTATGTGGTAATGTTAGCTTCTGATAATGTGTATGGCAGCAATCCAAGTTTTAAATTCTATATACTTTTGTCTTTTCTGCACATTTTAGAATCACACAAATGTCTTCATGAGGCTTTTCTTATCCAAGCTACCTCTCTTCCCAGCATGTTATATAAATATTGCAGTCTCTGCCCATGTCAGACAATGATGGGGTTACAGATCCTAATTCCAGACCCCAGGAAGCTGTGGGGTCTGTAAAGTGCTGCTGTTCAATCTGAGACCTACATTGCCAGCTGCCCTTACCAGGCAGTTCAGGAATTATCCTAGGCAAGGTGAGCAAGGACTGCTTGCCAGGCCGGAGCCAGAGCTGTGTGGTTCGAATGACAGCAAATGTAGCTGGGGAACTAAATTGAACTATACTGACCAGAAGTTTAAATTCTTCTTTTCATGTGGTGGTGTCTGGGGAGGCAGTGGAGGCACTCATAGCCACATTTTTCTGTGTTTCTTGCTCTTGTGTGTACTGAACACTCAGCACAGGTAAGGTACATTTGAAATAACAGTACATACTACACAGACTACTGAAGTTATATGAGAATAAAATAGGGGTTAGAAAACAGTTGCTGTTTGCAGTTTGAGCTCTGCTGATGAGAAAATCTGCCTAAGTGGTGTTTTGTGATCCCTGTTGCTTCAGAGGTGAAGAGTGAGCCGTCTCCTTCCCAGGAATCTTTTGGCTATCATCCTGCTGTTCCCTGCAGAGCAAGATATGTGTTCTGCTTTTCCATTAGCAGAGAAGCAGTTTCTTTCCCTGCTGACAATAATGTTGCTTTCCTAAGTCACAGGATTGAAAACTTGCTTCTTTTCTTTGACAGTGTCAAAAATGTTGGGAAAGCCAGAGGGTTTTTTGGTTTTTCTCTCCAGATTTCTGTCAAAAGGCGTGTGTTCCTGTGTGGGCTGATTTTGAGCTCAAGACTTCAAACCTGTTCGAAATTTTTCAGCAGTGATGTTTCTGTGACTGCCCTCTTTCACGTGGGACTGGCAGAAATAAACAAGAAGCTGTCAAGGCAGCAAAGGTCTTTTAATGCCATTTTCTGTCTTTCAGGTATGCCCTGTACCTGTGTCTATGCCCTGGTTCTGGCCAGGACAGGGTTCATTTTTGCAGTAGCCAGGAGGGCTCATGGCTGAGACCTGGAGGTTATTCTATATCATCTCCCATCATTTCACAGGGGTGGGTGGAAGGGGTCTCTTCTAGGTTAGGAGAGCATGGTGGCCATTGGCTTGGGCTCTGCCTTGAGCATTTGCATATGAATTGCTCGCCTCTATCTTGTACACATTTTTGTTAATGCTGTTGCTGTTACTGTTTGCTTTCTTATCTCATTGCTGTTTCCAGTAAATTGTTCTTATCTCAACCTGTGATCTTTAGCTTCTGTGCCTCCTATTCTCCTCTCCATCCTGCCACACCGGAGAAGGAGAGGGAAAGAGGAGTGAGCAAGTGGCGCATGGTTTGGAGTGGTTTCAGTGGGAACGCTATGTTGGGGAGTACCATTCCTAAACCGCAACAGCCTATCAGTGGCCACCCTGGTCTAGCCAAGATTCTCAGTTTAGAATACAATATTTATTTCTGTTTTATTTCATCTTCCTATGCTGCAATCCCAGTAGTACAAAAATTGCCTTTCAAGCTTTCTGGCAGGAAATGCTTGCGAATGAAGATGTTGGCATAAAGTGCTTATGTGTTGAACAAACATCATTTTCCCATTTTCAGAGCCAAGTGTGTCACCTGTGATGTGTCTAATTGCTCTGAAGTCCAGGCTTTGCAATCTTTGGCAGAGCATCTACAATGAAAATCATATTTTCATGAGCTAAGGCGACTGTGTTATATAGTGCTGTATGTGCCAGTTGGTAGAGAATAAACACTTTCCTAGGAATTAAAGAGATAACAAAACATTGCTCCAAATGCAGAGAAGTTTGCCTGGAAGAGTCAGTTGAGATAATCTATTCGCATTTCAGAAGATTTTTTTTTCTTTCTGTCCTCTGTGTGTGTCAGTTCATGACTTATCTGCTACAGAAAGCTAAAAGTAGTTAATGATTTCTTGTGACCCGTTTAAGAATTCCTGTAGCTGAATCAGTTCTGGTTTCCAACTCTACCTTACTATTGAACTTACTAACATTAAGCATTGAAGAACTACATTAAATTGTATGATTTAAATTATCTGACTGTTAGTGAACATGTTTTGGATGAATTTACTGGTTTTCCAATTATTGAGATTAGCATATATCTATGTAATCGTATATCTGAATTATGTTCTCATTTTTTAATTTATAATCAAGAAAATAATTTAGATATAACTAAAGAAATAACAAGTTGTTTGTGCATTACTGTGGTAACATATTAGGGAACATAAAAATTGTGTTAGTATTATTATATAATTATATAATAATATAATTATATAAAATAATAATAATAATAATAATAATAATAATAATAATAATAATAATAATAGGCACCTTGATATTTCTGTGACAAATGAATGATGTAGTAGCTACTATAAGACTTAGAGCAGGTCAACTCCAAGGTAAGACTTGGGAGTCTTGTATATTGCTTAAATAAATGGTCAGTGCAACTGTATCTGCTGCATGTGTGGTGCATAGCAGGTATAACAGTTGCAAAAATGCTTCCTATTAAATCAAAAATTTTATTCATGCTTTGCCAAAGCCCTGGTCAAGCTTCTTTCTTTTTATCTTTACTTGAAAATATTCACAGTGCAAAGTAGTTTGAAAACAAGCCTACAATAAAGTATACAAGCCCCATTAAAAAATTATATTAATTCTTTTAATGGCACATTTTTTACTTTTTTTTTTTCGCTACTCTGTCCTTCAATTTCTAATTACCACTTTCGGGTTTTGGCTTCTTACTTTAGGATCTGTTGATCTAGGAAAACAATTCTTAATAGAAAACAAAGCTTATGTTCTTAACTGGATCAAAACTAGGTGTCACGGGGTTTTTTTGCTTGTTTTGGGTTTTTGTGTGTGTGTTTGGTTGGTTTTGGGTTTTTTATTTGTTTGTTTTTGTGAAAACAAAACCTCTGAAGATAACCCTAACTAATAATTTATTGGATTAATATGAACAATATTTTTCAATTTAACTTGGTCAACATTTTTTAATATGAATGAAAAGTTGGAGTAAAATCATGGGGTATAAAGTTTTCTTTTCTCTGTTCTTACGGTTATTTTTCTTCATTTGGTTGGTTGAATTGTTTGGGTTGTTCAGTGACCACCAAAATGTTCAGAGTCTCTGCAGTATACCTCTTGATTTACTTGGATTTCAGGTCTCCTTAGACTTTTTTAAAAAATCAAATTATGAGGCCTGGGCATGAAAAATCTACTGAGACTGTCATTTTTTACTACCATCTGTGAGTTGTATTTCTTTAAAAACTGCCTTCTCCTGCTTGTTTCAGGTAATGAATCAGGATATTAAATTAGGTGCTACTTGAAGGATTAAGATACTACTGAAACTTGTAATAAATTTACACAGTCACCATGGTGAGAATACTTGGCAAATTTAGAGCTGATCTTGTATTCTTGTTATCTTCATGGATAACTCCCATATTCCTCTATTCAAGCAGAGAAAGCAGGAACCTCTTCTCTAAAGATACACTTACATATGCATGAATGAATGCTTCCAGAAGCCCAGAAACACTCGCTTGTCAGCTCTCTGCACTGACACACAAGTGTTGAGAGGGGAAGAAATGGCAGTGCCTTTTATCAGGACAGCACAGGTGGATGGCCTTTGTTAACAATTAACAGTGGGATGGTAGATGATGTGTTTTTTCTTTAATATCTCAGAAATACATTGTTCTTTCATGTTCTGAAAGCAAACTAATGTCTTTAGCCCTGAGCTTTGGCCAGACTAATGTATTCTGTGTACAGCCAGCGCTGTTACAGCTAAAATGTTTCCTTTACATCCATCCAGTATTTGTTTTCTTTCCGTACTTAACCTTTCTTCTCAGAGCACTGCTCACCCTGATTTTTATGTTGCTACTGCCTGCTTTATTCCTCAGCTGTTTTCTTCCCTTCATTTCTGTTTGTCTCCTAAGGAAATGACAAACCAGAAACAGTTGAGTGGTCAAGGGTATCTGAAATAAAGCAAGCTGATGCATGTGGCATGGTTCAGTGGATGGAGCATTTCATTCTGCATCTGAAAGAAGTTCTCTCTCTGCCACTCATATTTTTTTCTTTTTGCAGTGCTGCACAAGGTATTTCATCTTAATTTAGGCAGCAGTGAGACAGGCTACGTGCCTTCTTTTGAGAACTTTGAAACAGGATTGTAACATACTTTTTGGTATAGATGTACCTTTTACTAATTGTGGGAGGAGAACTGAGTAGGTCTGTTTATGCGTGGCTGGCATAAAGTGAAAAGAACAGCTAACAAGGCAGTCTGTTTACCTGGAACTATTTCCCTGTGGAATACATTTTTTTCTTTGATCTGTAATAGCTCGTGTGTCATCTTTTTCAGATCATCACCCAAAGAACATCTTAAAATACACGATAACCGAGCATGGAGGTCATGGAGAGTGCAGAACCTTGCATCTGCTGCAGAAGTGCTGTGTTAGTCATGCCCTGTTTCCTGCTGTCAGAAGGGCAATCCCACGAGAGAAGTGTTCTCTACAGGACAGCACTGCAGAACAATGGCAGCACTGGTGCCACCGATGCCTGTACTGCTGTAGCAGCAGGCTCCTCACCAACTTTAGGCAATACCCCATCTTACAGGCACTGGGCAGAGTGATGCAGCTGCATTCGAGTGGACGTACACGAAGCCAATGAGGGTCTGGATGGGCTTATGCAGCCTGGTCTAGCCCAGCAACTGTCAGGCCTGATCTGAGCTGGTTTGTGTAGAGCCTTTTGTGCTCTGGTACTGCCTAGCCTAGCAGTTCCGCAAAGAGAAATGCAATGAAGCTCAGAAGTGACCTGCAAGCTGCCAGTCCAGCAGGGCTTGATGATTGCAGCAGTTTGGGGAAGGCAAGAACTGCACTGACACGATGCTCCACCTGATCTGGTGAATCCAGCAGGACTGGAGCACCTGAGCCGGGTTTGGTTTGCATTGCAGGCAATGAAGTTGATATATGAGAGACTGTCATCTGCAGGTCCATTAGGCTGTCACTACAGTAGTTGTGACACTGAGGGTGTCAACACAACCTAAGTTTGGGGTTTTCTGAGTTTATTTTTTATTGACTAGATGCTTGGCTTGGGAAACAGAGAGCAAGCAACAGATAAACCTTGGGGCAGGAGCCATTGCTCTCCCCTTTCCTTAATTACAAAACCCCCAGACCAGACCATGTCTCTCGAGAAATCCAAGATAAAATCTGCTAAGGCAAAGAGATATTATGCTGATAAAGCAGAGTGCTTGAAAGAAAAGTGTATTCATCATCTTTAGAACAGATGGAGATCAGCAAGAAAGTTTTAATGGACTACAAAACCTGTAAAGTTTTTTGAATTCATGATTATACTGTCATGTAAAACTCAAAATTGCCTCAAAGAGTAATGAGTGGGCCTCAAATACATTCACATTGGTAGAAATGTGCACTGAATTTAATAGACCTTGAGTCAGAATTAACTTGGATGTGTTGAATTTTAATGTTAAACGATGCTTCTCATAAAACACTTCAAAAGCAGAATGTTGTAGTCTGAAGAGACAAAGCCATAGAAACAAAGCAGGTCTCTGGTAGCTGTTAATTTGTGAGATAGCACTTAGAGAATACTTCCTTGTAGACTCACCATGAAAATAAAGTGAAAAAAATGGACTCAAAGTTGCAGGACTGCAATGTAATGTGCACTGTGATTCATATGTATTGTTATGAAGGTGCTGAAATAAAATAAAGGAACTGAATGTTCTCATTGGAATTCCCTTGATAGATGAACAGGCAAATGGTTGTCTGAGTAAAGGATGGTATCAGAAAAGAAATGCAATAAAGCATCAGATCTTTTCAACTGAGCCATCCTTTTATCTTGCAGATAGAAAAAAAAGTGAGGTCATATATTAGAAATGTGTTTTTTATTCTCCCTTTGTTCTAAAGGAGATAACTGCAGGTATAAAATCCAGAATAGTTCTCAATTCTTTTTGTTCCACCTTTAGGTGGCTATGAGGAAGCATTCATCTTTTGAAGGATTTTTGCGTTGTTATATGGTACTACCTGGTTTGGGACTTCAGTCTTCTGGCACCATTTGCAGATTTTCATGAAAAGGGATGCAAGACTAATTAGAAATTTCTCCTCTAGGCTGAACAAAGGCATCAACTGGTGACAGCTCTGCTCAGCACAGTTAAGAAAGGATGTAGACTTAAAGCTTCTCAGTGGTGAAGAGTGAGGTGTCTCTGGCTATCTGCACACCAGTAAGTAATGAGTGAATTTTCCTCTGGGTAGATTGGACCATTAGCTTTTGGGAGATGCTTTGCTTGTTCTTCTGATTTTTGCTGGCCTCTGCCAGGGCTCTTGAGTGCTGTTTCTGTGGCTGTCTGAAGTTGTTGCTCTTGGCCATGTTCTAGGTTGGAAAAGTGCAAGAACACCCAGACGCTCTCTCTTGGCCATTAATCAAGGAAGCATCAAAAACATTCTGATATATCTAGATGACTGAGTACGTTAAAAAAAAAAGAGGGAGTTGCCCATGGAGAGAATAACTAATTAGCCTTAGGATAATCATACCTACCTGAACACTCCAAGTGTATTTTTTGACTTTTTGATTTTTATAGAAATGAAAATATACTAAAGTGTTCAAAAGACCTTCCATGACCTAGATGATATTGATATGTGACCACTTCCCAGGGAAGCCTGTTCCAGTGCCCAACCACTGTCTGGGTGAAGAACTTCTCCCTAATATCTAACCTAAACTTCCCCTGACACAGCTTCATGTCTGTGCATCAATTAATATAATAGCATGTAAATAACGTATTTATGCAGAACAGCTTGTTGCGAGACTTTGGTTTAACAATTCACTTTCCTAGTATCTTCTAGAATCACAGAATCATTTAGGTTGAAAAAGACCTTTAAGATTATGGAGTCCAACCATTAATAAAGCACCACTGTGTTCACCACAAAACATCCCCAAGTGCCATGTCCACATCCAGTATGTCACCACTATTAAAGCTTACAAAAATTACATTTATTTTGATAATTATGTTAATCTTGAATTGCAGTGAAGCATAAAACTGCTCTTTTTAAAAGGCAAAAATAATGAAAAATCTCCTTTAGAATATCTGTAAAAAAATTTTCAAATTTCTTAGAGAAGCAGATAACTGCAAGTTTGTAGGATACTGTGTAAATGGACAGAAAGAAACCAGGTTCCTGAAGACCTACTAGTAAGCAAAAAGAATGAAACAGAGCTGCAAAGATGATCAGTAGGAGGAGGAATTATGTAAGGTTCTTAAAGCAAAAATAAATTCTCTTCTAGATAAAAAATCCTTTGGCTATAACACATAAAGATGGCTGGCAAATTCCATTACGAGGTATGAGGGACATAGAAACATTTGAGTGGTTCCTCTGATCAAGGTTTCTTAATGTTTCACATTCAGCATTACACCAAAAAGCCTTATAACAGGTGAAAAATGAGGTTAGCATCACAGTTCCTGTGCGTAAATGCAAAGTTCTGCTGTTTTAAAAAGGAAATCTTACAGCTGCTGAATGTCCCTGGCCTCCACCAGTGTTTTCTTTCCATTGCTTTTGTCATTACCACCAAGGATAACAACTTTTCTGGAAGGCTTGCAGCTTAACCTGCCTCTATCTTACATTCTACTTCAGCCCCTCTAAGAGTTTAGATCAGGCTAGGAACATCTGATATTCATTATATAACACGCAAAACTATTAAGGTTGACTTTCTATATGTGTTGTCGTATGTGTGCAATTCAAGTAGCGGTATCAGGATTTTTTCCCCCTGGAAGAGTGAAGAGCTGCTGAACAGGATGTAGCGAGAATAGAGCTTTGCAGAGCTCACTGGGGACCTTCTGTGGCGTGTGTGTGCCACAAGATGCATGTGAAGAGCAGTGACCCAAAACCATGTTTCTTCCCTCTTGCCTTTGGGGAAAAAATAAAAACAAACACCTTGACATGCCTGTTAGGTCAATTTTATTTTCTGCAGGGATTCAGCCTGCAGCATGTGAGTTAAAGCATGAGATAAAGCGTTTGAAAAAACACAGTTCAATGAACTTTGAACAGTCTCTTGAAATCAAAATTTACTAAGTAGATTAGATATAAGAGGAACAACATAAAATGCGGCCCATTGAAGAGAAAAGTATCTTCTCTTTTCCACAAGCTTCGTCATGGTATCTTCAAGAATATATTAATATGAGGCAGCAGTAGTGCTGCTAGGATCCCAAGATGCAGCTGTCAAGTAACATCTGCCAAAAAGGGACTTGCTTCATTACTTTCAAACCTTTCCATTGCTCATTAGGTCTCACCAGATGGGGATTCAGTATTTTGAAGTCAGTCACCCTGTATGAAGTAGTTTGTCCATGACACTGATGAACAATTATTTACCTGTACAGTTGGGATGGCTATGCTATTTATTTCAGCCGAGTGTCAGTATAGGGCATAAGTTTAGCATAAGTTTTTTCAATCTGGTGATAAAAAAATTGAAATACAGAAGCTCAGTTTGGCTGAATGAGATCGAAACTTTTCTATAATAATCTGTCATTAATTTCTCTGTAACAGAATCCACCGTAATAACTTCTTGTGAGGTTTTGCTACATGATTTTATTTGTTTTACTTTTTCAAGTACTGAAAAATATTAATTATAAGTTCAAACCTGTTGTTCCAACCCATCCAGTGGAAGATGAACTGCTGTGCATAATAACTGTTGTATTTCTGTTGGTTGATAAATGTTTAATGGTTTGTTAGGGAACTAATTGTCAGTTTAAATCAGGAGAATGACAATAATAACTCACTTAAATATTTTCATTGTCACCCACAAAGGCAGCTATAAACATAATTCATTCTAATTTCTGTGTATTGTCAATGGGTATAAATATATGACCATTCCCTTGAAAAAAATTTCCAATCTCTATTGTAATGTTTCTTTTGTATTTTCTGTTCTTCACCATTCTTGTTATAAACAGAATAAACCAAAACATTGTCCCGTGCATCATGTGAATCACTCACCTGTGGGGTTTTGCATTGATGACTCTATGCAGCATCAGAATTTAATAGTCGTTAAAACTCTTGAATGATAATTTAAGCCATCTTTATTTTCCCACACCTTCCAATTAAATCAAGCCCCATAGGCAAACCTGCTTAAGATATGTGTCTATACACACATACATGTGCATACACACATATGCCTATACTTGTATACACACACAAGAAATTCAGAGTGGAAATGATTTTTGAAAAACAAAAATCAAACAAAGTTAAAATTATTTCCTCTAAATACTCATAGTTCAAGACTAGATGTCGTCTCGGTCTCTTTGCTGAATTCTCAGTGAACTATATTTTCTTTGACTTCAACAGGAAAATGCCTCTGAGGTGACTTTAGAAGATAACCCTGAAGTATCTGAGTCACCATGGTCAGCAGGAGGCAAGCAAATTCTTCGTTGAAAATGTAGGTGTAACATAATTGTAAACATCATTTTGGGAAATATACTGGCAGACTTAATCAGCTGCAGCAGTACACTGAAATTTTTAAGGTTCTTTCTTGCCAATAGTGAAGAAACTGGAGGAAGAGGCTGTGCCAAAACTTTCTTATCCCTTCATGGCATGACTGGCCAGTGGTTTCTTTCAGTAGCAGAGGGATTTGCACACTCATTTATGTACATTTCCAGGAACTTTTCAATTGACTGCATAGGGAAAAGTAGGGTAAGGCTTCCCTTCTCTTACAGTAGGATGGGAATTGAGGCCAATGCATGAAAAACAAAGCTATCACCTTCCTCCCTTGTTTTCCAAGTAGCTTGGAGAACCTACAATAAAGATCTTGTTTGCAGTTCTACTCTGAGGACATGTTCAGTAGAAAGTTCTTTTTCATTTCTTTTTTTCCCCCCTCTTATATGCTCATTTAACCAACCCTGATACTTCTGCTATTGAAGAACAGATTTTGTGGTCTGGGGGGAAAAAGCAAAATCTCTATTTAAGGTTCTGAAATGAAATAGCACCTTACAAATTTTGGTAATGTAAATATATATTATTTTTCTTAAGGAAATCTGAGGTCAATCCAGGTTTTCAATTTAAATCATCCAGGAACCATTTGGGGACCACATCGTTCCAGAAAAATTTCACTCTTACAGACAAGGTATTTCTGTATGTTCAGCTAGTACGAGTATATTTGTGCAAACATATAACAATCTTAAAGGAAATGTTAGACCGAAGTCTGAATAACTTGACCCTGAACATTTCTCTTCAGAAACATGATGCAAATTCTTCTCCAGTTTAGGTTTTAAGTTGGCAAGGATTTCCCCTACATTTCCTGAAGTTTCAAGGTCAAAATAGTTCTTAGTATATAAAGTAAAAATAAAAAGGATTGTTTGTCATATATCACAGAATCACAGAATCTGCTAAGTTGGAAGGGACACGCAAGGATCATCATCAATATACATTGACTGAGACAGATTTACCTCTTCTGCAAGTGAGGTAAAAAACAGTATCAGCAGAAAAAAATCAGTGTAATTTAGCAACACAGAAAAAACACACTGAAGTGGAATGGAAAGAAGATAGAGCAGGTTGACAGATGGTAAGTCTTGCCTTTCCTTGCAGTGGAGAAGAGACCGATGTTTGACAACTCCTAGAGGAAATGGGAGCAAGAACTGTGTGTAATTGCCCCTTACAGCTGGCATGTGGACTAAACGATGAGCCTTTATGCGTTGTGTTAACAAAGTGCAAGGAATGAATCTTTCAATCTTCGTGTATTATTCTCAGCTCCTTAGTGTATTATTCTTGGCAGGTTATAGACTTGTAATGTTTCCAAAGTGGTAGACTGACAACTCTTCTGCCTTAATGGTGAGGTCTAGTACATTGAGGTTCTGCAGATTACTCATACTGCCTTAGGAGGATAGAAGGACCTAATTTCATCACTAGTAGTAACACTTTATAGCTATGCCATTTTAAAGATGGTGGTACAAGCCATAAACTGACTTCCATCAAGAAGCAGGATGAGTTTTTCCAGGCAAGAAGTGTGTGGTAGTGTATTGGTAATGTCTGTCATTTTGGTTTCTTCTGCACTAGTACAAGTTATTGTTCCATATACTGAAAGATGGGATGTTGCCGGACCTGACTGCAAGACCAAGATCAAATATAAGAGCTAAATTCAACATTTCTTCAGGTCAGTGAAAGGGTGTGAATTTCAGTGGATTCTGGTGATTTCTGCTGCAGAACTAACAAGTGTGCATTCCATCATCTTTTCTAAAAAATTTTATGACCGCAATGGTAGTAGAATATTTTTGAGTATGTGCTCCCTCTATTTAGAAATAATTTAAAAAATATGTGTATTTGTGCATATTTGAAAACTGACCATCTTGAATAGCAGAGACATCTTGTGCATACTTGTATAAAAGTGGATCATCAATATTTCTACACTTAATTTACTTTTGTTGACAAACCTTTTCTAAAACACARTTTGAGAGCTCTCAGGGGCTGTTTTCCTCAAGTTAGATAGCAGGTTGGTGAGTACGGTTAGCTTAAAACATGATCTTCTCTGGCAAAGATGAAGCAAAAATCTGTTCTTATTTCCCATCTGCATACCAAAAGTCATTTATAGCAGGAGTTTAAATTTTTTTTAAACATTTAGTTAAACAATTTTACATGATTTTTATTATGAAATAAAGTACACCTTGATTAAAATGTGGGCTGTGAGCTCTGGCAGTTTTACTAGCAACTTGTGACACTTGCCTTTTTTTCTCCCATGGCTAGACTGTTTCATGTATAATTTATTGTGACAAAACACTGGCCCTACTTATTGTCTATGAATACAGGCCCATTAGAAACATGTCTGAGGTGTCGCTTTTTAATGGCTGCATAATGTTCTCGGACCTGCAGTCAACAGAATAGGAAACAACTTTTTGGTTGCAAAAGCAGTGAAGCAGAAGCGTTCCTCCATAAAATTAGTTTATTGTAGATGTATGGATATTTCATGACAAGCACAATGATTTGTGTCTACTTACAGATAAATATGAATTCTTCTCATCTCAGTTATACGAATATTTTTGAAGGTGTTAGGCTCATCTTATGATAAGCATGAGTTGCCTGTGTACAGTCACTGCATAAAGAAGAGTAAAGGTTGTTACTGTAGTGAACTTCTTTATGAAACTGTAAGTAATGTCTGAAGATGTGAATTAGACAGATTTTGATAAATACAGATTGTTTCCTTCCCATACACAGAGCATGGAAAAAAACATCTACAGCATATGAAGGAGTAGGAGGTAGATAAATGTGCAGCACTCAAGAAAAATTCATATCTTTATATATATAAAAGAATCCAATGTTATTTACTGGCTTTTTGCCTTGTCCTTATTACAAACCTGCAAAGTTAAGAAGTGTAAAATGAGCACAGTGAAAAGTCAGGTGTGCTAAAGAGATCGCTCCAACTGAGGTAACACTTAAAAGGAAGAAAACATGGGCTTACTTGCCTTTCAAAAAATATAACCAGTACAAAAGAAAAATAAATCAGAACATCTTTCATATCTCTCAAGCAGAAATTCTATCAGAAGAATGTTCACCACCTCTCTGTATTTCTTTGTGCTTTGAAAAACACTTTGTCTAGTCTAGATCATAGAATGTTAAGGATTAGAAGGCATCTTAAAGATCATTTAGTCCTAACCTCACCTGCCATGGGCAGGGACACCTCCCACTAGACCAGGTGGCTTAAGGCCTTATCCAACCTGTCCTTGAACACTGTCAGGATTATGGCATCCACAACCTCCCTGGACAGCTTGTTCCAATTTCTTATCACCCTCACTGTAAAGAATTTCTTCCTAATATCTAACCTAAATCCACCCTCTTTCAGTTTGTACCCATTACTCCTTGTCCTGTCACTATGGTTCCTGACAAAGAGTCCCTTTCTGTCTTCCCTGTAGGCCCCTTTCAGATACTGGAAGTTTGTAGTGAGGTCTCCATGTAAGCTTCTCTTCTTCAGGCTGAACAGCCCCAATTTTCTCAGCCTGTCTTCATAGGAGAGGTGCTCCAGTCCTCTTATCAACCTTTTGGCCCTCCTCTGGACTTGCTCCAACAGTTCCGTGTCCTTCTGATGTTGGGGGCACCAGAACAGGATGCAACACTCCTACACAAGAGCAGAGTAGAGGAGAAGAATCACCTCCTCCAACCTGCTTGGCCATGCTGCTTTTGATGCAGCCAAGGTTATATTTGGTTTTCTGGGCTGCAAGTGGACACTGCTGGCTCATATCAAGTTTTTCATCAACCATCCCCTCCAAGTACTTCTTCACAGGGCTGCTCTCAACCACTTCTCTGCACAGCCTGTAGGTGTGTCTGGGGTTGCCACAACCCAGGTGTAGGACCTTGCGCTTTGCTTTGTTGGACTACGTGAGGTTTGCATCAGCTCACGCCTCAAGTGTGTCAAGGTCCCTTGGGATGGCATTCCTTCCCTCCAGTTTGCGATCTGCTAAAACTCTCTGGTTTTGTGATAAAAGCAGCAGCTTTTGGGGGTTTATTTTATACTTAAACAGTTGATTACTCCTAAAATAGTGAAGTATTCTACACTCCAGTCTCAGGTCCAAAATTCGTGCAACTTCTTGGCAAAGTCATTAAGTCATGCAATACATCTCCCTACACAGCCATTTCACTAAAATTGCCATTGGAAATTTTTCTGTTTTCACATCCGCTTCATGCTAATGGCACTTAATCTTATGCTTGCCTTATGAAGCTTTGTACCCTTTCAGAAGTTTTTCCACACATATATTCCTCAGCCCTATATTAGAGACAAACAGCAATTCACACAGGAGATGATTACTACCTTCTGAGCTGGTGAAACTACACAGCTACAACATCAGCTTTTAGAAACTACACAGCTACTGCACCAGCTGTTATTTCCAAGCCTCCCCCCTTTGGGCCGTCTGTGAGGCTTTGAAAAAAGTCCTCCTTTTGTTACTCAGTGGAATTTAAAGAGCTTGTGATACATAAATATGTCTAATGTTGCAGTGAAATAGTTTAGTGGGCTGAATAAAGCAGAAGCCAAGCAAGATAGGGATCAAATTATCCAGTAAAGGAGGTTATATATTGATTGCCAAGTTTTAGCAATCTCACCGTCTCCTTCTAAGTATTCAAGAAGCACTTGAAAATATATCTGCGTTAGGAAACCTCAGAAGACAGTTGCTATCAGTGCAATTAACCTCCTTAGCTGACAGCATCACGTTCAATGCTAAAAGTCTTTAGTGCAGCTAATAAAAGTGAGCTGCAAGAGTTGCTTCTGAACTGAACTCATCTTCATCTGTTCTCCACTATCTGGTTGTTGAGGAAGAGACCTTTTTTTCTCAGTGACAATACAATTTCAAAGTGGAAGTAAAGCTGTATGATAGATCGTACTTTTTGTATAAAGAAGTTTCATAAGCATGTTTTTATCATGACTCTGAAGCAAAATACAAAAGTATTAGTTGGGCTGGACTTGACGATAATCAATCCTGTTAGATCTCTGTATTACAGACTACCACAGAACTGATATTCTCGTTCAGACAGGATTATATTTTTATAAGTGTTCTGACTTCTGAACCAATGTAAGACTTTTTTTGGACAAAGGAATGTTTCTTAAAACAAAAACCCCTTAATTAATTTCGACTTTTTTATTTATTGTGTGCTAGGAGCATACCTGTCCTTGCGATATCGGTGATAAAATTGGGGTAATCAAGTTTAATTTGACAACATTGAATTTTCAAAGGAATCTGGAACTTTGCATCTTCAGTTGGGAATATGCAAAAAAAGTATTTTGAGGAGAAAGGAGATGGGAAGGAGAGTGAAATAGGATTGCACAGAACTTCATGGACACAAATTACATCTGGTGCAATTGAAAAAGGACAAATAACTGAACTATGAAATTGGCAGATTCATCAAGTAATATTCCTTTCAAGCTTTAGCAGATTTGTTTTACTCTTATGAAATGTAAAATTTTCTTTTGTTGGCAATAAAACCCCCTGGTGCCTGCAAATGCAGTTATGTGCAAAGAATGCACACTAAGGTGAATTTAATTTATGATATGTTTACTTTATTAGTACTGCAAGAGCATCAGAGTGGAAAAAACAGAATTTTCCTGGCAGTCTAAAAGGTTTAATGGGGTAAAATCAAGAGGACAGGACTCATTTCGTGCTGTTTTGGTTTTTTTTCCCCCTCTCATTTGTGTTCTTTCATCTGTTGGGAAATATGTGTGACTCTAGTAAGACTTGCATCCAGACCAGGTACCTGGCAGGGATACGAATAGAAATATCATCTGGTTGTGATAGTGGTCCTGTTATTGAAAGCCATCTGAGTAATTACTGAAAAGAAAAGCTCTATGAAACAGATTTATTGCTCAAAAAACTATGTTATACAGCATTAAAATACCATTTAAAATATATTAATAAAATAAATTTCTATAAAATACTATTGCACTGCACTGATTGAAATATTTCCAAACACATTGCTTGAATTTCTATACTAATCTTTCTGAAAATATATGTCAGTTAACAAAGATATGAGGAATGCAAGTTGCACTTACATTACATTCCAGTTTAGTACATCTGTTACTTCATTCTCTAGCTTTGGAGTCATGGTGAATACAGTATCTCACAAAATATCATGTTCTGATGAAGTTAATTGAACTAAAATTTACCTCTTTTAGTGGTACCACAACTTTACTTTGCCCGCTTTAATGATTTGGTATTAATAAGCAGATTTAGTACTTTGTTGCAGTCAGTTTGAAAACTGCAAATAATTTAAATTATTTTGCCAATTCCACATGCATAATTCCTGCTGATGCCAAGGACAGTATGGCATTCAGAGTATATGCTTTAATCTCTAGTGGCTCTCTTAGTTTTCATTTTAGCATTAGCCATATTTCAACTGATCCTACTATATTTTAAAAGACTGTATAGTGACTTCTGATCTCTGCTGGATGACAAAGCAAACCTTGGAATAGCCTCTTCTAACAGAAACATTAATCAACGCAAGTTGTCTGAACTGATTCACCAGAACTGGCAGCTTTTCAAAGCACCAACTTTTCTATGGTTTCAACTGCAGTAACTTTCATTTATCATGTGTTTATTGCTTATTGAGATGTTTCAGGAGAAAATAATCTCTGAGAATGAAAATGAAGGTGGTGTAAATAAAAATGGTTATAAAACATATATAAATTCTTAACAGAGAAGCTATAAATAACTTGTCATAACACTGTATAGTATTCTCTATTACATTTTACCTCAGTCATGCTTTAACATGTTAAACATTTGTTAACCTCATCTTGAAATAAATTCCTTTCTGTTTTCTGTTTTTACTTTGTTGGGAAAGTATTTAAGGAATGTCTAAACTTGTACTTATTTCCAAAATTGTTAATTGCCAACCAAAAAACTCTACTAGTTTCTGAAGTATGTCCTAAGTGAGGAACTGCCTAGTTGCAAAGATGTTAGGTGATGTTACTGGGGCTATGCAAGGAAGAGACTTTATTGTTTCCTGGAAACTCAGCCTTCGCTGTCAATCTGTCAGACAAGTCTTTTGTTGGACACTTTGCTTCAGACTGAGATGAATTCACCCAGGGAAGTTGTCAATGCCCCATCCCTGGAAGTGTTCAAGGCCCGGTTGGGTGGGACTCTGAGCAACATGGTGTAGTGGAAGGTGTCTCAGCCAATGGCAAGGGAGTAGGTAGCTGGAACTAGATGATCTTTAAGGTCCCTTCCAAGCCAAGCCTTTATATGGTTCTATGAATTTGAGTGGGAGCGTGCTCTGGCAAGATGGGTCAGTGTTTGCTGACTACCTGACTGCCATAAACTCAGGATAGCCAATTCCTGTAGAAGTGAACTTATTTTTCCTTAGTTGTGTAGATCTTCCATAAATAGAGATGCATCAGTTTCTAATTAGACATATAAAAATCCTCTTCTTACATGCTTGAAATATTTTCTAAAGTGTTTTAATTAAGCTTCTACTTACAAAGTTTTTTATGGCTTAAAAAACACATCGTTTATATTCATTATACAGAAGGTGGGATATGGCTAGTGGTTACCTCATATTAAGAAAAACTTCCTTATTCTCTATAAAGCAAAAATTAGACCAAACCTTTGCATTTTGTTTTATTGTTAATTTTTTTTTTAACAGCTAGTTTTCTTGCTTGATCCTTTTCGATTAATCCTTTTTGATTACTTTTTCGAAGTAATGTTAAAATGACACAGATATATCTACCAGTAACCAAAGCCAGACAGGTCTTAGGATGAGCACTGCCTTTTGAACTGAAGGTCCTGTTGAAGTCGGGTATCCTTGGTTAAAGTAACCTCGGCATGATAAAACTTAGTGTAATTTTCTAACAGTGATATGTAGTTTTTCTCGTATGCCCTAAAACAGTGTCTTGCTCAGCACGAAAATGAAGTTTTGGGTTTTAAGAAAACACTTTTGGAAAAAACAGCAGAAAGACAACCAAAGTCTGGGGAAAAAAGAAAAAAGGTGAGGATGGTGGGCTGAGGAATATAGATAAACTTATAAACCTGATGGATATTTTTGACACCTTCAGAATTGCATCCAGAATAGCAAAACAAATTTGAACAAATTTGTTACTCACTAGTGATACAAGCCTGTTTTTATAGTCCTAGGAAGGTTATTAACTAGTCTTTAGTAGAAATGAATTCTATTGCCAAGTGGCTAATTAATATTTCATTTCTATTTATTTATTTATAGAAGAGCTGTTTTTTAGAAAAAATGCTGCCATTGTGGTTTGTGGCTAGGGAATAAAAGTGGTTTAACTATCTGTTACAATGTAGTAATTGGATTCAGCCCTTGTAATTGAAAAACAAAAGCTCAAATTTGTTATTATTGTCTTCATTAATTATTTCTACTCATGGAGTTTTGTGTATTGCTTTACTTGCACCGTGCTGCTGGAGCAGCTGAGAACTGCCCTTTACAGTTCATTGCCTAAGACCTGGCAGAGTGTGCAGCAGTTTTGTAGCCATTACAAATGTAAAGCTTTTATGTGGTGCAACCTGAGAAATCACTGAGAAACTGGAGAAGTCATTTATGGGCCATGAATGCACCCAAGTGTGCTTCACCTGCCCACCTAACCCTGCTCGAGAAAGGCACAGGTCGTCAGTAAGGCTTTGGTCTGATCTGTTCATCCCCTGGGAATGCCTGGGATGCTCATAATAGCACTTATCACCTCTGGTTAGATATGAAACTCACACTTTGGCTATGTGGTGAAGAGCATACCTTCAGTGGCTGTATGTAACAAGTTTTATATCAGAAAAGGGGCAATATTAGGACCCACCACAATGAGGATGCCCCCAGAGGGCTCCCAGAGGGTTGCGTCTGACCCATGAGCCAGTTGCTTACCCAGCCATGATGTGTTTATCCAGCCCTGTGCTGGGCATTTTATCCAAAAGGATACCATGAGAGGCATTATGGAAAGCTTTACTGAAATCCAAAAAGATTACATCAGCTGACTTCCCCTGATCAACTAGGTGGGTTACGCTGCTGCAGAAGGAAATCAGGTTTGACAAGCAGGACCTTCCCCTCATGAAGCTGTGCTGGCTGTGACCAATGACTGCGTGGTCTTTCACGTGTTTTTCAATACCTCCCAGAATAATCTTCTCCATAGCTTTACCAGGCAGTGAAGTGAGACTAAAAGGGCTGTAGTTACCGGGGTCCTCCTTCTTGCCCTTTTGAAAATCAGGACTACATTCACCAGTTTCCCGTCAGCTGGGACCTCTCCGAATTCCCAGGACTGCCCAAAAATTATTGAGAGAGATTTTGCAATGACAACACCAGGCTCTCTGAGGATTCTTGAACGAACACCATCAGGCTCCATAGATTTTTAACGATTCAGCTGGAGCAGCAGATTCCACAAAATTTCAGGGTCGACTGGGAGTTGATTGTTCTCACAGTTGTGTTCCTCCAGCTCAGGGCACTGAAACCCCCTTGGTCCATCATCCATGTCAGAAATCACATTGTGCCCTCCTCACCTGCCTTACCATTCCAAATTAGTATTGCAGGATGGTAAGGTAGTGTTCAGTAACATGCTAGTGATTATGTAACCTCAGCCCAGGGACTGCAGGACAGAGTGATAAAAAGTAGTTTTTTATGGGTAGTAATTTGTGTCTGTCCTTTAGCAACTGCGTGATTTCTGTCCAGATAGGTACTGGAAGTTTTTCCTATCTTGAGTTTCTGTGGCAGTTTCTTGGTTCACTACAGGAAGTAGAACACCTTTTGCAATGAGAATTTATGGAGGTTTATTTGTGTTATATATCCCCCAGGCATTTTCTTAAAACCTCGTGTTGCTACTTCAATATTTACAGCCTCAGTTCCCCTGTCTCAAAAGTAATTATTTTGCTTGTTGCTCATGATGAATACTTCTAGCACTATGCTAAAACTATATATAACAGTAAACCAGCTGCCCTATGTTCAAAAGCTAAACTACTGAAAAATCAATGCTATCATTAATTACACAAATATGTGCCATTAAAGTTGTTTATTACCCCCCTTTTCTGTGAATTGCATTCTTAATTAGGCATGTAGCCTCAGTGTTCTAACAATGCTAAACATGACCACTTCAAACTTAAAACATACTGTTATATAATTCTATGAAAATGGTAATTAGTGCTACAGAGTTATGAATCTTCTAAAAATTTGATATCCAGATCTATTTTTAAAATATAAATCTCCACATTGAATGGTATACTCCACAAATATGTTTCTGATGGATCTATTCTTTTTTCTGATAGGAATTGTACTGCAGATGCCTCTTGCTCTTGAAACTGTCTGTTGGGGAAGATGAAATAGGAAAACCTTATAAATATGATTGCCTGGCAAAAGATGCTGAGAATATGGAAACTATAAGCGAGATTGAAATGAAAGCCAGCTTTGAGATACCAAGCATTAGTTACTGAACAACTGGAAAACAATGGTATGGCCGCTGAAGGTAATCCCCCTTATGACTGAACAATACCCTCTGCCTGCAGACAGGTCCAAGGGTCAGAACAGACCCTGCTAGCTCGGCAGAAGGGGTCCGAAGAGTAGTTTTAGAGTTTAAAATGTAACACAGTATGGTAATGTAATGATTCTTATAGGCTGTATGTAAATTTGTATCTTGTATCAGATTGGTTAATGGAAATTAGAATATTCAGCACAGAAGATGATTTATAATATTGTAAATGAGAACCTCGCTCTCTTGTACGCTTACTGTCTTGCACTCCTGCACTCTCTCTCTCTCTCTCTCTCTTGCTTCCCTTGCTTTTCTGCCCTGCCTCGAGCTGCGCTACCAGCTCCAAGCAGGGCCCCTATACCCACGCCTTTTGCAATAAACCTCATGTTCTAAGACCAATCTCCAGAGATCTCTCGTCTCTAGCAGTCTCGACCATCCAGACCGACAGCAGGTCCTACAGAAGTTCCCACAACTGTCAAAATATCACATAATCATAGAATGTCTGAGGACAGAAAGGACCTCTGCAGGACATCTGGTCCAACAGTTTAGGCAGGGCCACCCAGAACCAACAGCCCAAGACCATGTCCAGATGGCTTTTGAATATCTCCAATGATGGAGACTCTACAGCCTCTCTGGGCAACCTGTGCCAGTGCTCAGTGACCCTTACACTCAGTGAATGTTTCCTGATATTCAAGGGGAACCTCCTGTGTTTCAGTCTGTGCCTGTTGCTTCTTGTCACTGGGCACCACTGAAAAGAGCCTGACTCTTGCCTTCTTTGCCCCTAAATATCTGCAAGTACTTATATACACTGATGAGATCCTCCCCTGAGATTTCTCTTTTCTGGGCTAAACAGTCCCAGTGAATCACAATTGCTTAAACATAATTGCATTGGAATGGCTGGCTGAGACAGCATAGAGACTACACACAGTTGCATATTGCATAAATGTGTTTGTATTGTATACATGTATGTATATAATTGCATATACATGTATACAAATACATTTTTAGCATATCTACATCTATATCTAAAATATACATAAAGCAATTCAGATATACATTTGCTCCTTCACATGAAACTGTAAAGTATGGCTAGAGTTGATCTTAGAAATCAGCTATTTTTCAGAATCCTTGATAAACCAAATATTTGATTCAGAGGCAATGCCTGTGGTTCTGACTTTGTATTTCTTTAAAGTTTTACAGCCTTGGTGTTTCTCAATGAATCTTTTGGCTGTTATCCTATATTGTTTCGAGATTATCCTAGTGGAATGGCATACTTCTTTTTTATATTTGCAGGTTTCGCATGTAACTCCTGAGAATCTGTCATCACTCAACAGGTTTTTATTAGTAGTAAGAATTTATGTTATTTTATACTGCAAACGCAGAGTGAGGTTTCATTTGCTTATTTTCAACTGTAGTGTATTTTGCTGTTGTTGGCTCCTAAGTACAAGCATCTCTTTTGAAAAGTGATCAATTCTTTTTGGATAAAACATCCATGATGACTGTAGTCAGTGAATAGTCTACATTTTAGTTATGGAGATATATGTTTCTAAATGCCCAAGGTAGTTTTGAAAATGGAACTCTTTTCCTAAATTATTCTGGAAAATTATTTGTTCTCATATGTGTTGGGGAAGATAGAAAAATCTTACAGCAAAATTTGTTATTTAGAATCATATTCATCACATGTTTTGATAACAATCATCAAAATTGTTTAGTTTGGAAAAGACCTTTAGATCACTGGGTCCAACTGTTAGCCCAGCACTGCTGAGTCCTCCACAAAACCATGTCCTCAGGTACCACATCTACACACCTTCTAAGTACCTCCAGGGATGGTGACTCCACCACTTCCCTGGGCAGCCTGTTCCAACATTTGACAACCCTTTTGGTGAAGAAATTTCTTAACACCCAAGAAAATGGATCTATTTTTAATGAAGGAAATTTTGAGTATGATACCAAAATTTTACCATACTCTTACTTTCCTCAGGCTAAGAACTAATCCATGAAGAAAAGAGAAATTTTCTGAGAGACTTATTTTTTGCTTTGTTTTCTTTTGCTGGCTGATTATGACTGCCCTCACTATGATGTGCAATAGTGTTCCTCAGAAAGAAAGGAGAAAACATAGTGGTTAAGTGAGTTTTATTTCTTAAAATACGTACAAAAATTGCTATCTATTAGGTAATATTTTCAGGGTTCTAGTAAACTTTTAGTGACAAAAAAAGCCCTTTAAGATTATTGCTTATCACTTCTTTATCTGTAAAAAGGAGGTTAAAAGTTAGGTTTTATGACATTATTTTCAATTTTTTTGTCATTCTGATGTCCTGCAAATTGAATAAAATTGTGAAATAGACACAGTCCACACCAACAGAGACTCATTAGTGGCCTGACTCCAGTAACGGTGAAATCTGTCCCGGCTGTCAAGACGCTAAAACATCAGCATCAGAATAACTACATTAAGTACCATGGAAAATGATTGCTTACAAAATGTGTACTGCAAAGTGCAGCTATGGAATCTTTTCTATCTAATAAATATTTTAAGTGAAGACTGTTTAGATCACATTAGTTTGGACCAACTGCATGTCTCATTTAATGTAAGTACTTTGTTTTCAACATATAGTGGTGTCACATCTATTCCTTTGAAAAATTGATGCTCATTTTTACATAATTCATAGTATCGTGCCTGCTGAGATGAGTAAAAAATGCTTAATATATTCATGGTGTTACTTCTGTAACATTTTCAAGGTCGGACATCTAATTGATGCTTGATTCTAATTCTATCAATGTCAGTATGTTCATTTTGAAAAGGGAAAATGACAAAGAGGATGGTTTTTAAAATAACTTTTTGTATCTGAAGCGTATACAGAAAACATTGTGGAGACTTACACCTGATTTATGTTGACTCTTCTACATTATGAGAACTGTCGATCATATAATCTGTATTTTATATTTGGGTTGTGGCATAATTATTGAGAATTTTCAAGGCTGTGCCCAAGGGATCCAAAATCTTTTCAAAAACAATTCTGTATACGCACTTGTTTTGATGTTTGCTGATGTTTGTCTTTGCAGGCGATTTTATTTGGCTGTGCTCAAAAGTCTAACAGTCTTTGGAAGTTGGTTTATTAAGCTTCTACTCCCCTGGGAGCAGTCAGGCTGCTGGGCAAAGTAAAATGGTTTCATGAAAGATATCCTGAGTCTGGTCGCACATCTTAGTCCCTCAGTTTTCCAAGCATATTGTTCGCTGGTTCTGCTCAGTTGTCCTCAGCTTCCCTTCAACCCCTTGATATGCTTGGGCAGAATATCCTTATCTCAGTCCACAATTTATGAAGCTGCTGGACAACACGAGTTGAGATACATTCACCTTCAACCAGGTGCACTTCACTGATCTCTCTTTTGCATCAGCGTGACAGTGAAATGTTGGGAACTCATGTTCATCTAGGGATTCATCTGACTTTCAAGCACAGAAAAGGATGAGACATAAGGACAATCAATTAAACCTCTATGCAAACAGGAATGAAATTCTTCAGTTTTAACAAACTACCCTAAAGATAGCCTAATACAGCACTGAAGATGCAAATCTTAAGAAACACTTTGCAGACATGCTCTGTGGACAAACAGAAAAGAAATAAGTCTTCGAAATGAACAGGGTCAAGCAAGCTTAGCTGGGAAATGTCACAGTGACCCTCAGCAAGGATGTGTATTGTGGGTAGGAAATATGGAGAAGATGGAGCTAGAAAAAGAGAGAGGAGTCTTTTGGCATTTTTGCTCTATTGTAAACTCAGCAAAACTCCAAAAGTCCTTAAGAAAATTTCCTCATGGTATTTTTCTTGTTAGTCGAATTCTTGTTTCAGCATACACTTGGTCCCCCTAAGACTTGGGAGGAAAAAACTGCAGTAACTCATTCTGTTTATTCAACTTTTTTGAAATAGGATGATACTGTAGGGGTGATATCTGCTGCCAGAGCAGGACAGATGGTTTGTCTCCTGGGAGATCTGTGTCCCTAAACTATAAAGGAGAATTAAACAACCTAAATGCAGAGAGAAAGAGAGAGAGAGAAGAAAATAGTTATTGCTTTATTCTAAAAAAAAAAAAAAGTTACATTTTTGTTTTCTATGTTTTTTGATATGCTTTGGAGTTCTAACTCCAAATTAAATAAAGGAAAATTATGTACAGGTATAGATTTTTTTTTTTTTTTAAAATTTGAAGTGACATCAACTGTATCTTTTCTATGCTGTTGTCTCCAAGACACTGGGAAAAGAAAGCACAAAGTAGATCATAAAAAATAAGGGTAGAGTAGAGCTGAAGAAGACAGTCTAGTCCATTACCCTGTCTGCAGATAACACTGACCCTACCTAAATATTTCCCAAAGAATGTATGCCTAATCTTTTATTTACAAACCTCCAGTGATAGATTTTAATCTGTCAATAAATTTGCTGTCTAGACAAGTGTTTAGTAGTATATTTTTTATATACTTCTTTTGTTCTGTAAGGGCCAGCATAAATATCTTCTATGTCAGAAATTACTTCTACTGCTTACTGACCTATCCATGGCAGAAATGCAACATAATTTGCTTGTGTCAGTCTTGAAAGCTACAGCAACATCTCTTTTTGGCTTTTATAGCCTAGACACTTTAAATATCTGTTCGTGGACTGTGTTTTTGAAATCTGACTGTTCTTATTGCCCCACTCAGACTACCTTCTTCTGCTTTACCACCTTAAGAGCAAAGCCCAAAACGGAAATGGTGCTCCAGATGGACCTAGGAACTGTGTGGAGAAGGTCCTTTTTCAGTTTGATGGTTTGCCCTTAAAGAACAGTGACCAGGATCAGTCTGGATGGTACTTCTAAACTGTTTAAACTAGTCTTCTCACAAGTAATTCTTCAGTGTAAGATTCAGGTGTGAAAATGTCCTGGGAACGTTTGCTAGGGGAAATGGAGGGGCCATGAAGCCATTCATTTCTGGATGCTAAGGCAGCTCATATAATCAAGTTGCTCTAGGTCATTTGGCCTAAGTGTCTGGGAATGTTTCCAGCATCACTCAGTTTGCTAGTATGAATGTTATGTCTGCCATTGAAGATTTAGTCTTTATAGTAGAATCATATGTTTTTCTTTCATTGAAGTTTTCTAATTTCTTAACAAATTTTTTGTGGTGAAAAAAACATTTGTCAGATGACTTTCTCAGGGAAAAAAAAAAGAGTGTAGTTGTACTCTTTTTTAAAGTATCCCCAGGACAAGTATTCTATTTTATACAATTTATTGGGGATTCGTGATTTTTTCTTTGTTTGTTTCTTTTAATCCTCTGGTTAAAAAATTATTTTCCTAGCATAGACTCTTCACGAGCGGTGATGCAGAGACAGGGGGAGACAGAATGGACAGAGTCAGGGGAGATATTGGAGCACAGACCTCTGTTTCTGAGATCAGTGTATAAATTAATGTGCTGTGGGGTATCTGAGCAATATCTACCTCTTAAAATTTAATGGTCAACAAATTTTAAGTTATCTTATCTGCAATATCCTGCAAATATTCTTACAAAGAAGATACTTGAATAGCCTTTTTTTGAAAAATATGCGTAAATTTAGGGTCTCTTCATCCTCATATACAAGTGTTTATCTGTTAGTGTGGGAAGGAAAAGGCTAAATGATTTAGACTCACAACATTAAAGATATTTGTTCCATAAATTAATAATTTCAGCTTCAACTCAGAGTGGCTCAGTTTTACTCTGGACATTGTTTTTTACAATGGCTTGTATCTCCTGAGTTACTGATATGCACTTCTACTCTATCACTTGGTTGGACTCTGATTTGCTTAATTGAGGTTGGGTGAAACCTACACATAACTAGAATCCTTTGGGTGAGGAAAAAAACAAGAAGCAATTGTTAGCACGCCTGCTTATTTAAAAAGGACAATTATGGACTTTAATGAATTCCCAGTCCCCAGATTATTCTTTCTGAGTTTTTAAAACAAAACCCTTGTGTCTGTATGTAAAACCTAAGGCATTTGAACTTGAAAGGCATGACAGATCATAAGCACATAGAAGGAATTTAGAATTAATTTATTTTCCAAATAATTGTTTTTAAAGTGGCTTTAACAGTATGGGGATTTGCCTAATGGTTTTTGAATTATCGAGATGAGAAATATGAAAAATAAAGACTATGATGCATAACATAAGTTCAAGTAACATAATAAAAACTGTTCTGTAAAATTGAAAAGCATACAAAGACTAGATCATTGTACTTTGTCAGTAAGTGATGACAGGACACTTATTGTGTTATTATTCTTCACTGTATTCTTTGTCCGGATGTAAGCTGAAGGTTGAAAGCATTGAGCCATCAAAATTGATAATGAAATCCAGTCCTCAGGGAACTCCCACTCAGGAAACTGAAGCAGAAATGATCTTATTAGAGTGCGTGTGAAAGCAAATGAGAAATGATACAAATTGTACAGCAGTGCACGATTGTGAGATTTTCTGGCATCCCTGAATCTTTACATTTCTCTAATCAGATCTAGACATAGATTTGCTGTCCTATAATTCATTTTCTTGGCTTTAAATTATCGGAAACCAAAACATTTGAAATGCAGAGTCGTCTTTGTTGCAGAGTATGAAATACTACAGGGCTTGATGGACCTGCTCTGCCTCATCTAGCCCAGGGACTGGAGACTGGACTGGTTACCATGGTTTGGTGTCTGTCAGCAAGTTGATACTGCTCAGTTCTGGAAGGTTGTACAGGGATGAAAACTGCTTTTTTTCTTGAAGCTAATATTTGCAGTGGTTTTTTAGGGTTCTCTGTTCCGTCTTCTCTTCCATAAATGTTCAAAAAACATCCTTGTTGCTACTATGTGGGATATTCTGAAGCGAGTATCCTTCAGTCACTGTAGTTATGACAGGTCCTTTTGCATAAATAACTACCAGAAATAAGGTAAATATGGTTCGTACTCCCAGGTGTCCAGGGAGAACAAGTGACTGTTCTGTTCAATGACAGTCTTTTTACTTCTAAGATTTCATCCTTATATGAAGTATGAAATTGTGGGAGGTGAGGGGGGTGGGAAGTGGGCGACAAAAATACCCCAACAACAAAAAAGCCAACACCAAAGCCAAAAAATTGAGGTATTCATATACTGTAGTATGTTTTACTAAACAATGACCTCTGGTCAAGGAAAACATGAACAGAATTTGCCTAGCTGTATTTAATTTTGACCATTAATTTCTCTTGGTTTTGTGCTGCTGCTGATTCTGATCACAGTTGTCAGAATAACTGAGAGCGGATGTAAAGATGGCAGCATTTTCTCATCTCCGTCATTAACAGACACCACACAAGTATTTTCTTTGCCTGAACTACTTAGTTACTGACACTGGAGTGCTGCCAACACTGCTTAAATACAGTGCTGCTTCACTGTTACTCCTTGGAGAAAGATTTATCTGAGCAGATGCAATCCCCACCCTTATGGCCTTTGAATGGAGGAGTCTGCTTTGGGATGTACAGAAAATCAGATATACTGATACACAAAGAGGAAGAGGGGAAAGCCCAATGTCCTTCATTTCTAGTCCTCCCTGAATATATATTTGCTTCTGGCTACATACACAATAAGTTGTACTTGAGATTTTCACAGAGCAAGAAACCAGAGCAGATTTTTACTCATTGCACATCAAGTACTTTCACTTCATACTTTTTCTACTTATGAACAGGTTACGTGGAATTTTTTGATCAAGTTCAAGTCCCATTTAATGACTTGCAAGTTGTTATTTTTTGAAAATGTTTTGGGTTTGTTTTGTTTCTCAGTCATGATTAGCAAGAAGTTTCCACAGATAAGACTTCACTCTTAGCCTCTTTACTTATGCTTGGAAATCATTTGGCAGAACTTTTGGGATTGACTGTCACCTCGCTGATTGCTGACAACTGCAGAAAGATTGGTCTACATTGTGTGTTCCAGCATTTTGTGAAACCAAACGAGCTGGAGCAAATGTTGAATCACTGCCTGTCAGCTCTGTGAGGTAAATGTCTGTTTGTCTCTTCTGCTTATGTGTGGCACAGGACACTTATTTCTCAGTGAGAGATAACCAACCCTGAACTGTCCAGTTTTTACTGTAGAGCAACCTGCAGAAGGTCTCTCTTCTGTAGAGCAAATCTGGAGCAGGCAAATGCAGTAGTTTTTAGTTTATAAGTCCTGAGGGTACATAGCCTGCATGAAATGGCTCTCTCAGAAAGGATTCCTCCCAGATACAGAATTTTGCTGCTGCTCATCAGAAGGGTGAATTAGTTTACTGGAAATGTTGAACCTGTAGAAGATCCAGAGTGGACTGACTGAAGAGTTAGATTTAACCTCTGATATTGCTGAGCTGAATAAGTGTAATTTATTTTAAAATGATCCTATATAATAGTACTGCTTATGAGAGCACTAATTCACTGGCTTACTTGGATGTTATAATTATTATTATTATTAAAATGCTAATAGATAATCTGCTTATGCCGTAAAGTGGCTGTATAGTGCGGAGAAATAACAGTGAAAGTCACACAATTTTTAAGGATAATCTCCACATATATAAGACCAATGTTCTTACTGCAAAGTTATTCACAGTTGGGTCTGTTCTGCACAGAGTGCTCTCCTGGGTGTCTTGGGACGTGTCCTGAAGGTCAAAGTGCTGCCTATCTTGCTGGAATCTCACCATGGCTTCACTGCCCAGTCCCTGGGAAGCTGTAGCACACAGTTTTTGTTTTAGCCTCTGCCCAAGGGAAGGGAAGGAGGGTGGTTGGTGATGGGAAATTTATCCCTGATCTCAATCAGTTTCCTATTAGGCTCATGGTGAGAAGCTCAAGTCACTGACAGAGGACTCTGTTTCCCCGATACTTCAGAGTCAGGCACTGGGGATTGCACTAATGTCTCCTGAAGAGGGAAGAAAGGAACCTATTAACTGCAATAGATCTTTACAGTATTTTCCCCCTGATAGTTTACTGATAGCTGGCTTAGATGAAGGTGCTTTTTCTTGAAATTTATGGTATCAAAATCTGACAAGAATAGGGCACTTCAGTTCCATTTCTTCTTTCTTGTTTGTGGCACTGAATTTATTATTTTTTCCCCACTAGATTCCATCATGCAGTGTAGAGGGACTGCAACTCCCACTGCTGTAGATCTTCACATTCATCTCTAGCATTCATGCAGAGCTCAATACACCACTGACAAATTACAGTGGGATTTCTTAACAGTTTCTTATATACCATATGGAATTTTTCTAATGGCTATAAGGTGAAAAGCGTATCCAAACCCTAATATGGTCTTTAAAAGATGTAAAGCTGCATGATATATTTGCATGGGTTTTTTTCTGTATTTGGTATTGAAAGCTACGAGACCATACCTTTGGGGTCTAATTATGTAAGCACATCAAATTTTTGTGGAAGAATGATGCCATAGTGAAATCGTGCAAAAAAACCTGAAATGACTACTGAAGTAATTATGGGCAGTTGGATAAAAGTATACTGTGTGCCAGCTTCAGAAATGCCATGAAGCTCTTGAACTTTTAAACTCCTGATATTTCTTTAATTCCTTTACTTTATAGCTGGGAATTGCTGTACTTTTATTCTTTTAACTGAATGATGGGATTATTCCAACTTTTGTATATAAAAAAAGCATTAAATGAATTGCATTAAAGAAAAGTGACATATTAATAACTCAGAGACAGCAATTTCATTTCTCAGTGCTTACTTTGGGTCCTCATGGTCTAATACATCTTAATTTCAAAGTAGTTTCTTCAGGATTGAAGAATGCAGCTTAAGTGTGACTTCAGTATTAAAAATTGCTTCTGATTCCAGTAATTCCTTGCATATGTAGGGACAGTTCTCTATGCACCTATCTTTCTTTTTTTTTTAAAGCTTTGAGGTTGAACTGATTGAATGGACTGATTTTGTGGGTGGTGACATGAAAATAAATTCTTTGTTAGAAATTGTATTTGCTCAAATATGTTTCTGTTTCTCAGAGCATCATACAGGCTAAAGGATAAGATGATTTCTTTATCAGGTAATGATCTAATGATATGAATTTACAACAAAACAATGTTAAACTCTCCATGTCATAAGGAAAAGAGAGAACAATATATTAATCAAAGTCTTGTTAGAGTATTCGTCTAACCTGAAATAGGAGAGGCTCATATGTATTTTCCCATGTTGGAAAAGTCAAAAAAGGGTAGGTTTTTTTATTTGTGCATGTATCCATACTGAGTTAAAATTTATCTACTGGCCATCAGCTTTTCTTCACAAATATTGATGTATATTTGAAAACTATCTTGAGACTACAGACCATAGAAAATCTCATTCCAAGTTAATGATGTGGCTTTCTATCATCAATTTTAAAGTCATAAAACTTCATTTATTTGCTGTATTGATTTGCTAATGAGAACACTTCTATGTTCACTTGCATATGCTACTTGTTTTGTACATTGGCAGAGCTCAGGACCTGGGGTGATCTGGAGATGATAGCTACTCTCAACAGGATTATTTCTAATTTATTATTCCTGAAATTCCATGTCTGAGTTAGTCTGGACGATGCAATTGTGCTGAAGAACGGTATTTTCTCAGCTTTCCTGGTTTTCTAATAAGGAAAAAGAGAAGTTGAAAGAAAATATGCAATCATTTGCAGACCATCAATTGTGCAATTAGGAAAATAGAGCTTCTGTGACTAGCTTCATCACCAAATTAATGTCCACTTAGCAGAAATCAGTGTAAGATTTCTGAATTTCAAACCTGGTAATGTCTACAAACCTACAAAATTTTATTTTATGTAAAGGTAGAAGCTCTTGTCTCTTCATCCCTTCCCCTTTAGAAAAGCACTCTGTGATTCTTTTTAATACCCTTTATTATTAAGGTGATGCCTTGGCTGTATAAGAAGGGAGGAGATCTTTGAGACAGTGACTTATGGACAATAAGCCTTGTGGTGGAAGGGATTAATGCAAACGTCTGCTTGCACAAGTTAAGCAGACTCTTCTATATGTTTTCTGAAGAAAATTTCTTTTTTAACCCAAACCCACTTGCAACCCTTCATTTTCTTTTGACTATGTTTGACATTTTTTTAATTATTATTTTTCATAAAATATTGCAGAATTAACAATATTTGTGGAAAATAAAAGATTATCAATAGTAAGTTCTATGACTTCTCTGATGTCTGATTTTCATCTCTCACTGTTTGAAGAAGAAACAAAGCCACTTCATTTCACCCTATTCCCGTTTCCAGATTTTTTAAGTGGAGGGAGAGAAATGTGTTTGAAGTTTTAAGTTCATGATCTTCTCAAAGAAGACTGGGTAAACTCACTGTGATCATACTCATGCATCTCTTCATTAAAATTTGAAACAAAGATTCAGGTCAAGATTAAAACTTGAATCAAAGACCAGTCTTTGTCTTGCTTTGAACTATACCATTCAGGTCTTTGGCACAGCACTGAGAGCTGCAATGCCAGCTCCTGAGCAGCACCCCCGTGTTCACAACCTGCTCTGCCCAGGCACTCTGCCTTATACCTCCTCTCCCCATCCTACAGCTGAAGAAAACCCTGGGGATAAGTACGTGGCTCACAAGCCACATGGTAGGCACTAGATCCTGAACAGAGAATTCACCCTGCCATGCTCTTGATCCCATTGAACTCACCTTCCGCTTAGTCTGCTCTGCCAAGAGAAGATAATCTCCCACATTTTTGAATGTGGGACTGAAACTAAGACAAAAACGCTTTGATAAAAATGTAAAGAAACAACATTCTTTGTAATAGAGCAAGTGCCAAAAGTCTTCCTTAGATATCCACAGTGTTTTCCCTCCTCATAACTTTCATATTTTCAGTGCATATGACTATTGCCAGCCACCTCCTTCTTTATGTTTTGCTGGGAATATATTCCCTGTGTGTTCCGTTCCTTTTTTCCAAGTGAGGACTGCCATAAAAAGAACAATTGCTCCAAGTTCCTGGAAAATAAATGTTGCTTAGACCTACTTCTCCCCTTTTGAGGACATCCCTCGGACTGCATGGGAATTAGTCACTATTGCCTGGTAAACGCATTTTTGTGCTACCTGGATGTACTTTTTCTGTGAGCCCTCTCTCGTCTGAAGCACCTCTGCTGTAAAGAGTTTAAGGAGCTGATACAGCAGAACCGAAAAGTATTTCTGTAAGGAATTTTGTGCCCATTTATCATGGTTGACCTTCCCAGGATGGGACAGCGGTGCTTGCTGTTGCCTTTGCATTCTTTCATATCCAATACATTTTAATAGTCCTGTAGTCAGCAGACTTCTAAAATATCAAAGGATAAAAATATATTTCAAAAAAAACCTCCGAAACAAACCTTTGGATAGGGTGGTAATAACACAGGGGTCAGGGAATTACAGAAATAGAGATGTCTCAGAGCAGCCTTGTAAAATTATGGAAGAAGTGATTTTTTTACCTCTGAATGCTGGGAGAAAATGTACTGGAATTTTAGCAAGATGGCGGCTCTATCCCTACTTTAAAATTTATTCCAAGTATACTCTTTAATTGTGAATTGTTATTCAAGCTCAAGATGTCTCAAATTCCATAGTGTTTTAACTGCTCCTGTTTATGCCATAATCTTTGCTGATTAATGAACCATCTTTCTCCTCTGCCACAGAGAGAGTATGTGGGCAATCAGGTAAGGCTGAAGTGKCCTCAGTAACTTCAAAAAGCTGTCACTTGTCTTTCATGTTGAAAATCAATACTTTAGCTACATTATTGCCTTGTGATCTTTTTTCAGCTGTTTTATTACCCCGCATACACACTTTTCTCTCATTTTTATTCATGCAGCTCTGCATCTTTGTGAGTAGTTATTTCAACAAGTTGTGCATTCCAGATAATGGGTTTTGGCATCCTAATATTTTTCTTCTTCTAAACATATTCAAAATATAAAGCATGTAAATGACTGAGATCACTTGAGATTCTATGTATTGTTTTCTAAATGTGCTACTTGATGGAATTTCCACTGTCTGGGATGCTTCTATGTCTTCAGTATCAACATGGGATGCTTCTATGTCTTCAGTATCAACAGAAGGTGGTGATTTACTTATGAGTTCTTTCTCTACCATAGCATGGGCAGTTTGAGTTTCTCATACTGCTGGACAAAAGCAGGTGCTGTTACCTGAAATGGAACTGATGTGGGCCTCTTTCTGAATTGCTGGTGGCACCATCATAGTATGTGTATCAAAATTCCCTTTTATGTGCAAGTGTGAAGCAGGCAAAGTGACCAGTTACTTCTTTTTTTTTTTTTTTTTTTTATCAAAGAAGCTAGTATTTTTCTCATAGTTTAATCTAAAAAGAAAGGAAAATATTTGTTGAAGCAGTTTACATTAGGCCACATGATCCTAGCAGATTTTTTTTGGGTCTTACTTATGAAAGTAACTCCAGAATAAAGAACATGAAATCAAGAGAGATTCTTTATAGGATTGGCTGGAGAATTGCTTTACACTGTCTTGTAAAGCTTTTTGCATTTTTCCCATTGATAGTAAACTTCATGCAAAGCAAAACACCTCAGGGATGCAACAGTTCTGTTACTTGACTGACTAGGAGAGTGAAGAAGCCCCCACCAAACATACTGCTAGCTTTTTCTTAGCAATTGCTTTCTCCATAGGAAAAAGATTTCATCTGCCACCTGAACTTGCATATTTCATGGGACAAATTAGTGTACCCCTGAATAATTTTTAAATTTTTTTTTAACAATCTGGTAGCTTGCTGATGTAAAAAGTGAGTATGCCACTGTGATATACAGATCATAATTTCATCCAATAATAGTAGGGCTAGAACTAAGGAATGGCTACTTTCCACATTGCATTCTGCACCTTTCAAAAACTTCCATTCAGCCTAGTGGTGTTGTCCTGTGACTTGATTCTACACCACTTTAATCGAAACTTCACTACCTACCCACATGTATTGCCATTATCAGGAAAAAGAGAAACCAAATTACACCTGGAGAAAACATGTAATCCATTCATAAGGAGCTATACATTGTCTGGGTGTATGTAAAGATAAATATATGTACAGACATATGGATAAATGTCTGGACATGTTGATTAGGTCACTAAGCCATGCCAGGTCAGTTTTATCATGTCAGATAAATTATTTGAAGAACTGGTAAAATTCTAATTTCATTTTTTTTTAAAATAAATTTTCATTTTTTAAATAAAAGAATTTTGAAACAAACCTTTTTATGGTTTGTTTTACCGATTTCTCAGCCCCTGTATCCTCTTCCTTGATTTTTCTGCAGCAAAACATAAAAAAGGAACAAGGAGTTAGGGAATGAGACAGGAATTAGTACATTCCAAATAGTTTTCCCCTTTGAAAAAAAAAAAAAAAGAAAACAACAGGTCAGCCTTGGTTGCATTTTTTTCTTTTTTTTTTTACTTTAAATTGTTTTTTTCTAGGACACATGCAAAATGTAAAATTTCATAGCAAACTTTCATTGTCCTACCAGAAGAGTTGGCTAGTATGTTCAGGTTTGAAAATGGCCAAACCAGGAATAAATGTTAAGATCACCTTGGCTGTACTAAATGCTTGCTTGGATGTGGGCCATACATCTGCTCTGCTGGAGCAGGGTTGTTTTGTTTACAAATTTACCTACCTAATTGCTTGCACTGAAGCTTATTTAGTGCCGTGGTAGTGACAGGATTAGTAGTTCTTCCTGCTTGCTTTTATCAGGGTGAGTGCTGGCTTCGGATGTGAAGTAGCTTAGGAAATTATTTCTGTGTCTTTCAAACTTGTATTTGCTCATACGCAGAGCAAATATGAAGTGTCTGATGCAGAAATAGTTCTGTTAAAAGCTTGAGTTGGAGAAAGCTTTGGGGAAACCTAATTGCAGCCTCTCAATACTTAAATGGGGCTTATAAGGAAGATGAAGACAGACTGTTTACTGGGATCTACAGCAGTAGGAAAAGGGGAAATTTTAAACTAAAGGAAGGTAGATTCAGACTAGACACAAGGAAGACCATTTTTATGATGAGGATGCCCACAGTTTGGATGCACTATCCTGGAAACATTTAAGATCAGGTGGAATGGCTTCAAGCCACCTGATTTAGCTGAAGATGTCCCTGGGGGTTTGGACCAGATGACCTTTAAAGGACCCTTCTGACCCAAGCCATCTTATGAGTCTGTGAAATGATTCCAAACATACCTGTGTAACTTCTCGCAGATGACTATCACAGCAGCTCATGGGTTAATCTGTGACTATTTGTGTCCGGTGGTACAGGTAAATGTGGTCACCAGAATGCGTCACAGGAATGCATTCTTTTCTTTTTCATGAAGTCCAGGTCAGACATGAATAATTGTTCTTGTATTTTTCACATTGGACAGTTCTCATGTCTGCCAGTTTTCACACATAGGAGGTGTGCTGGGGTTGCCTTCAGGCTGTTTGTGACCCCTGTGGTTAGGTCTAGCATCTCACCAATGGCTGACATCAAACACTGACAGGGCTGGTGGTGTGAGCAGTCCTGTGACCTTAAAATGTCTGGTAGCTGTGGCTTGAGTATCTTACATGGTCTCACCTCTAAAAATGGTTTTAAAAGTGATGTCATGTTAGATTGCAACTTCTTTGATGCATCACAATCCCTTATGCTACTAAGTCATCATAATTTTGGCATAAATTCTAGCAATCAAGTCAGTGTTGTCAAAGGAAGCACACAGCTTTAGCGGGTTTTTCCCCCGTATATTTGCTTTGCTTTGAAATAATGTGTTTTGTAAATATTTCTGAACAGAAGGGTATAATATTCATCAAATACACTGGTAATTTTATCACATGACTTCCTTTCTTCTCTCACAAGACTTAAAGACAGCACACTTTCTCCACCCCGTGGTTCTCTTATACACATGAGAGTAAAATACGTATCTCATCTGATCTCTGTTGCAAATCTGATTGTTGTATAAAATGCTCCGTAATGCACCTCACTCAGCCATTACCAGTCTTGCAAGTAAGATAAGTCTAGATCAGTGACAGGCAGACTTGTGGCTGACACTCACGCAGAGAATCCCTCACGTGCTGTGCTAAGAGTTATGTGATCATTCTCAGAGTGTCTGTGGTTCTGCTGACTTGTCAACATGGAGAGTTTTGGATTGTTTAAATAAGAACTGCTGGTGGTTTGGGCTTCTGAATAAGTCCTAATGAAATAGAAATAACTGCTCGTCAGCTGACGGCTTGATGATGTGGTGTTAGTATCTTTCTGATTCCAGTCACTAAGTAAATTTCACAGTTGAAAGAGTTAGTTTGATTTGCTAATAGGGAAAACATATATAGATTGTTCAACATTGGTATTAAGTGCATATTACAGGTGTTCCAGTGAAGATTCCTGTGAAGAATATAACCACACCCTAGTTATATTCTTCAAGTTTGACTAACTTTCTCGCTGCAACTCTATTGTGATACAGATATAAGATTTGGAAAGAATAAATAATAGGTACATGTTTAGGCATTAAAAGCTGAGCAAAGTAGCAATTTCCTCTAAGATGCTGATATTCCAAGCCTGTTCCCTTGGAGCTGGATAATTGAAAATGCAAGTAGTTTAACAAGTACTCTAGCAAAGGCTATTTTAAAGCATCAGGGAAATTATTGTGTGGTACTTATAGATAGTTTGCAAGTACACAAATGCCCCAAAACATGTACACTACTTATCCAGAAATGCACAGTAGACACAGCATAGTTAATTTTCTTTTTTTTAAGAAAGAGAGACGGGCCTGAATTTAGAAGACTGCTTAAAGAAGCTGTAACATATTTTATAACTATAAAAGAATTAGGTATTTATATCAAAGTTATTATATATATGATACACATTTCTATTTTATTTTTAAAGTTGGGGATTTTTTTGCATAAAAGAATTGCCTTTGTAATTCTGATATTTTAACTGGTTTTTCTTTATTTGAATTGCTAATTAAAAAAAACACATAAACCAAACCAAACCCACCAATACATGAGGAAGGATGACCAAGCTGTCAGTTAAACTGATACACCTGGACACTTTGACCTCATAGCTCTGTTCACAGTAGTTATCATTTATGACTAGATCAGGTGTTTGAAAATTAGAGTTGTCAAAAGCACTTATGAGTTACCTCTCTATTTGCTCCTTGCATTTATTACTCTAAATGCTGTGGAAGGGCAAGCACTGACTACTTAAAAATTAATGTAGAACTGACTGTCTGACTTATGAAATATAGATGTGACAAAAGTCTGTGTGAAGCTTTTTTTTTCTGTTGACATCATCAGTTCTGTACAACCACATTTCATGATTCAGGTGTCTCAGTTTTCCTTTGTAAATCTAATTAGAGATGATACAAAGTAGGGTTAACACTCTTCAACCTGACAGGTCTTTTGAATAGTTTCTAACCTTGCATTAATAGACACTTTCATAACTACAGAAAAAGACACAACTGTGTTTTGACAAATACCAAGCTTCTTATTGAAGACAAAATTTATCAGAAGTGCTATGCACAGGAAATGCTGTCAGGAAAGATTTAGAGTACAGCCTGGGTTATATCTGGTAACTTCATTTCCTTAGGATAAAAAACTAGAGAACAAAATGTGAAAATTTCTGTTCTGCCAACACCATCTACTTCTTTATTGCCAGCGAATATTCATTGATTACTTTTGAGTAAGTTGGGAAGGCTTCTCTATACATTTTGTTTAGTATAGGTTTGTTTGTTTGGATTTTGAGTTTTGTTGGGTGGGGGTTTTTTGTTTTGTTTTGTTTGGAGTTTTTGTGGTTTTTTCAGGCTTTGGGGACTTCTTAGACTTTACAGTCTTAGCCAGGACTCAAGATTCACGTCTTAAAATTTCAACAAAACCTTGCTATCCCTTCCTACAAAAATTTCAACTGAGCAGTGACTTCCTTCTGACCCATATGACAAACTATTTCCCATCAAGTCCCCCTGGACTTTTGACTGTCTTGAGGGAGTTTTATATTTCATACTCTTCTGTTGTATGTTAGACCCTTCTTTTCAGACTCTTGTGTACTGTGAAGCTAGACTATGTCATGTCTTTAAGTTAGAACCTGCCTTTAAGTTAGAAATATATGTTCTCTTGAAACTAACAGTCAGTTGACTGCCTAGTTCAAGCATATTCCAGTGAGCCTGCTCTCAGCTCTTGCTGTTTGAAGGGTAATGAAAGTGAAAGAATGGTATCTCATGGATGAGATGACTTCAGGTTTCTTGTGTTGGTTTAATAAAGACCTGTTTGTCCTGCAAGCAATAACAGGCATAGCAATGTCTGACATACTGATGGAAAGTGATATCTAGTGAATGAAAAAAACCTATACAAACCGAATTGTATTTCAATTACTCCCCCTCAAAAAAAAAAAAAATCTGACCCTGCCTGAATATCAAGTAGTTTGTTTTTTTTCATTAGGTTATCAAAATGTTTGGTATTAGGAAGCTTTATTTTATAGGGTTCACAGTAAGCTCTTCCTTTTTCTAAATGACTGCTTCCCTAAACTGGAAGCTGACTTCTGACAAAGGAATGACTTAATTCGAAGTTAATATGGMAAATCTTTATTAAATTGTATCTGGTGTCCTGGCTTACCAGGAGAGTGTTCTGTATGCTAACTTAGCAGTCAAAATAACAAAAAGCTCCTTTGGAGTCYAGCTAACAAAGATGACGGCAGGCAAAGGGATGGAGGTGGAAGGCTGAATCAGGTGTCTCATCACAGCAAGGATGGTGCAAATAGAGTAGGCAACCTCTCTTTGACTTTCTAAGAAATAGCAGGAACTATAGCTCTGAAAGTTACATATGTTCTGTAGTGCCATCTGTTGGGAATAACCACCACTTTAGGCAAAAAAGAAGTAATCAGTACTTGAATACTTTGGGAGCAGCACCACTTTGTACATAAAATTTTCTTTTTCTTCACTGAAAGTATGCTTTTAATGAAAAATAGTTTAATGTGCCAGTAAAGGTTTTCAGCTACATATGTATTGTAAAAGCTTTCTAGCTAACAATTAATTATAGACATGGGGGTATGTAGGTAATTTATGCATCAGGAATCTTTCTATAGAATGCATGAATTCTGATAGCTGAGCTGCTGCTGGTCCCCAGTTCCTGAAAAAGCTGATACAGATTCTTCCCCTCTACTACTCTCTCATGGGACCCCACCTGGAGTGCTACATTCTGCTCTGGGACTCCTGACATAGGAGGGATCTGGACTTGCTGGGGCAAGGCCATAGGAAGGCCATGAATATGATCAAAGAGATGGAGCACCTCTCCTATGAGGAAAGGCTGAGAGAGCTGGGGTTGTTCAGCCTGGAGAAGAAAAGTCTCTGGGGAGACCTTATAGCACCTTCCAGTACCTAAAGGGGCCTGCAAGAGAGCTGGGGAGGACTTCTGACTTGTGCATGTAGTAATAGAACAACAGGGAATGTCTAAACTGAAAGAGGGTAGGGTTACATTAGATATTAGGAAGAAATTCTTTAGTGTGAGGGTGGTGAGGTACTGGAACAGGTTGCCCAGAGAAGTTGTGGATGCCTCATCCCTGGAGGTGTTCAAGGCCAGGTTGGACGGGTATTCTCTGAGCAGCCTGGTCTAGTGGAAGGTGCCCCTGCCCATGGCAGAGGGGTTGGAACTGGATGATCTTTAACATCCCAACCAACTCAAACCATTCTATGATTCTATGATTTCAAGTGATGTTAATTTTTTGAACTGAATTAAGAGCCATTATATCTTACAAACATACTGTGACTTAGACAAGAAACAAATGCAAAAAATCCCTTAGTCCTCACTTTTCTAAGTTACGATTAAATATCTCAAAGCTTCTTTCAGTGTGCCATTGGAGAAGGTCAAAGACACACATGGTCACAAGTAAAATATCAAGTGCTCACCTGGAATAATTGAATAGCATAAATTAATGGCTAGTATTCTCTGAGAGAGAGAGCGTAGTAAAAATAAATGTAGACAATCCAAAGATATATGTTTTGGAATGCATAACCTTCTAGGATAATCAGAGACAGACTTTAAATGCAGAGAGTTCATTGCACAAGTTGACCAAAAGTTCAGGTATTGAATTTTTAAGTAATGCATTAGAAATATGACTTTGTTTAATCACTTTTATGTCAAAAGACAGTGCCTGCTCAAGTCAGTAAAAATTTTGATGTTCTTGTTTTATAGCATATATTCGAATAATTTAACAAGGGCATTATATGCTGTTCTTTTATTTTTTTTTATTTCAATCTCAAAATATCTACAAAAAAAGTAGTAACCATAGCAATGGTTTTATGACTGGTAACGAGTGTTTGGAGAATGGTTTGGGGAAATGAGATAGAAACCACATTGTATTTGAACTCTCTTAAATTTGAACAATTACCTGTAATTAGCAGGATTACTAGTTTCATGAACGATTGAAGCAACCCCAAAATTAGTTTTCTATATTCTCTTTTCCCCTAAAAGTCGAATTTCCATGCTGCACTAATGATTGAGAACTGTGCTGTGTTTATGGGTTATCAGAGTTCACTCTGCCCGTGTTTGAGAAGCATCTCTTGAGATTTGCTCTTCCGGTAGCAGTCAAGTAAGAATAGAAAACCCCAACCTTGTGAAAAATGCAGAAAGCCAATGACGAAGGGAAAGATACATCCCCTTAATAAGATGGGCCATTTCTTCATTAATGATTCATTTGAATTCTTTCCCTAGTTCTGCAGTCTGCTAATGTTTAAAAAGTTATTCACCATATTGATGTTCAGGAACCGAGGACGAATTTGAATTCCATACCTCTTGATTAACTCCAGCTTTACAGGAGCAAAGTAAAGGACATTTTAAAATCAAAGTACAATCCTGTTACAGCTTTTACCTTTTTTTAGGATTTAGATAAAATAAATCATAAATTAGTGATTTATTTGACTTAGCACTAAATGTTCTCCTTCAAACCAAAGATTAGCTGAAATTGTGGAAAGGAGACCTTTACTCAAGCTATGGCCATGAACTGTCAGATAAGCAAGTTTAATAGTTACTTGTTTAATATAAAATGGTTGACATAAAACTGACAATCTTTTTTTCTAAATAGTTTTTAGAGGATAATGTAATGAATTACATTTAAAGGCATTTACTGCCTCTTTAAGGGCAGTCTGGGCACACGAACAATCCATAAGCCCTACGGTTTTTACATATCTATCTCTTTATTTCATTGTTGTCATTAGTTTTAATCCCAACTGCCATTACAGGCGGATTATAAAGTATTCCACTCTCTCAGTTTGGTGCTCTATTTTGTGTGCAGCTAAGTTCAGAGGTGAGGATGAATTAATTTGTTGTGATGAGCAGCAGGTGCTCTGTGTGGGTGTCCCTACTTGAAAGATGCATGATGAGACTCTATATCATGTTCTTAATATTTTCCTGATTAGAATGGACCTGTTTTATCTGTGATATTTCTGAAAAACAACATTTCAAAGTTGCTTACTTGTACAGATGGTGCCATAGTAGCATATGTATAGCTGCATTTGAGCACCTGTGAAAGGCAGAGATTTTATGAAATGAAGAAGAGAAATTTCTGGCAGACAACACGATTTAATTATCAGAATGTGGAATTTCTGTCATATGCAGGTGTTTCTTTTTTTTCTGTTCTTTTCATCAGCACATTGTTCTCCATTTTAAGGCACATGAAGCACAAACACATTATATACTACACACCCCCACAACTGCTTCCCTATTTTTCCCAGCATTTACTTATGATGGGAAGATAAGAACACAGTTTCTCATTCTTGTCAACAAATCTGATATTTAACAGGATATAAGAAATCCCATCAAGTGTCTTAAAGAAACTAGAGAATTTGAGCACTCTAAGCCTTTAATTAACCATTAGTATCTATGGTGTGTTCTGTAATCAGCATTTTAATTCACAAAGAATACATACAAAAAATAAACTAATTATTGTCTCTGCCCTCTTTTAGCACATACATAATATTTATTTATAACACTTGTATCTCTTTTTCCTTGTTTCCAATATTACATATAAGTATAAAGAAAAATAAGGCTAAATTCTTATTTATAAATTGGTAAGTTTTCAAGTTTTTAGGAAATAACTTTTCTCTTTATACGACTTGCTTTAACATTTAGTGTAGTCACATTTTGCTTGCTTGATTATTTTGCCCTAATAAATCTGAATAAACTGCTGTTTCTGTCCTCGTACTCTCCTGAATAAGTGATGACTAAGAATGAAACACAATCCTCCTTTAATGGTCAGCTAGGAATTGCACCACAGTGCATGTCCTCAGGGTGCATTAGCTATGATAATATGTCCCTTAACATCCTTATTCCCTTTGCATCCTCATGTGCTTTAGCATTCTCAGCACGTGCCTCTTATCACAGTGGTCTATGTGCAAGGTTGGCTGGAGGTGAGTGAGTGGGAGGCCAGCAAAAACCAGGACTGGGAGACTTGTCTTGGGTGATAGAATCACAGAATCATAGAATATCCTGAGGTGGAAGAAACCCACAAGGGTCATCAAAGCCCAGCTCCTGGTCCTGCACAGGTCAGCCCTGAGGGTCTGCCTTTTGTGTGGCTCCATCTAGTCACAGGAACCTCAGATGAATGTTGCTGATCCCTTGGCCACCTGAATGAGCTCTGAATAGGAAAATACTCGGCAATACACGGGTTTCCCCCACTTCCCCAGGTTTAAGTTTCCAATGTGAGGGGATGGGCAAGGTTGTGTTAAGGTTTGGAATAGTCGTGTAGTTAGAAGGCTTTCCACTGTGGAAAGGATTGTATACAAAGGTTTCTAGTACAAATTCTTAAGTGAACMTTCATACTAAAACAAAAGACCTGTTAAACTTGTACATCTTTGAAAATACTTGGCATTTAGGGCAAATGCTCTACTCCAAGCATTTGCTTCTGACGTGACTACTTCTATCCTTACAACTAGAAAATTGTCCTTCTGAATACTGTATCATTAATGTGAAGTTATTTTACCATGGAACAGTTACTTGAGTCTATGCATAAGGTTCTTCTGAAGAATGAGAAATACTAAAGATAGCTGGTCTTAGCAGAGAAGACACCACTTGTTGTTTCCAAAGTACACATGAATGCTATTAAAAAAAATTCCAAAATGACTGACACTTTAATGCTGTAACAGAATGAATACTGACAGAGAAGCATAAAACAGGGGTAATGAAACTATGTAGTAACATGCAATGCTGGAGGTGAGAGGGGAAAGTAGGCTGGAGTTAGTGTTAAGTTCACCTTTTTTTYGTTTCCCCATTAATGATGTAGGAGGAAGTACACAAATTTTTATAGTAGAGGCAGGAACATACTAACTGGAGTTTTGCATAAGTCCAGTTGAAAAGCAGAAAAATAATGCAGTTGAGATACAAAAAAAGAGCAGGACAACATCATTGGAAAAAAAAATCTAAATGACAGGGTTTTGGTCAGATGGAATTACTTGAAATTAGAAATGTTAATATGTGGGGTTTTAGAAGTGGACATCAACATGGTTATAAGTATAAAATTCAATAAGGCAGAGGAAAAGTGGAAGCACGTTGCAGGGTAGGAAGGAAATAAGGTGACTGATTTTAAATATACAGAGAAACAACACATCACCAGAAAAATTATAGTGTTTKTCTGCTCTGCTTTGGTGAAAACGTGCCTGAGGTATTCTGTGATCTCTTCATTCTGGAAAATGACAAATGATAAATGTTGTTACCAAAAATGATTAAGCATCTGTGAGGCATATGTTCACAGGAAAAAAAATAAAAATATTAAAGACCTTACACATATATAGAAGGGGAAATCTCAGCTGTATGGCTGGAAACTCACAGTCATTTCTTATTCTTGATTTCCAGGACTTGATCCATGCACAGGCTGCAGCATTTTCAGAGATTACCTACCCATGCTGTCCAGAACTCCTCCTTGCTACAGACCCCCTCCTCCCAGTTGTCCAGCCAGCAGTGCTGTTCCTGGCCATTTCTAGGGCAGTGCTGTGTCCTGTGTAGGGTGATCCAAGATATGTAGGTCTTGACAGATTCCTGTCCTGAGACAAAGAGTTTTACAGTGCCATGTTGGATAACATCTGCTCTTCAAAATGTTATTGTTGTCTCATAACTTGAAGGTTTCTCACAGCTCAAGTTTATTCAAAACATGCTAAATAAGAAATAGAGATAATAGACAGAAATATTACTATGTCACTGGATGACATAATGGCTGTGTTGTCCTTCTAAGCTGACCAGTGAGAACAATCCAGTTTCCACCCATCTAAAAAGATGTGGTGAAACTGGAGAAGGTAACAAGAGTGGGCAGCAGCCACAGCTCAGAGTATGGAGTAACAACAACCAGAGAAACGCATAAAGAGAATACAAGTTTTTCACTTGTAGAAAAGAGACAGATGAGGAGACTTATAATAGATGTTAAGGAAACTTCCCAGTCTGACTATTCAGGAGACTCTCRAGCAGATATATTCCCAGTGCCGGAGACTTTCACTGCTGGGACCACCTTCGCAGCAGGCAGCTCCAGTGACTTGATGAGTGCCTGATTTAACTCCCCACACACTCCACTCACAAGCAGCCAGACCGGGTTTCCTTAGTCTTCTCACCTTCGGTTTCCCGTGGCAGAGTCTCAGATGTCACGTTCCATAAAGACGTTTATTCGTGGAACAGGAACGGAGAAAGAGCTCAAKCTGGTGCCTTCAAGGAGGACCCCATGGCTTTTATCCCCTCACAGTCCAAGTGTGCGCAAGTGTCACTCTTCCTCCTGAGTCCTCCACTCCTGCTGTGTCCACCTGCCTGGCACCACCTGTCTTTGTGCCCTTTGTTAACCAAAGGTTTGGCAGTTCTTGGTTTCTTGCCTTGGGCTCCCACCCAGAGCTCAATCTGAATCTCAATCTGCAGTTGGCAAACCAAGCACCAAATGTTTTCCTCAACATAGAGACTTCTGAAAGTATTGTGGAAAAAGTCATTAAGGAATGAGTTCACTGTTCTTTCGACGAAAGAGTGAAGGGACATAAAATAAAAGAGATAATACTATCTATTTTATATATATATATATATATATATATATATATATATATATATAAAAAAATACTACCCTATCACTTTGTTTGGGGTTCATCCTAAGTGGACTTTGAGAGTTTTCACTGTGTGGAAATAAAATTTGGAACATCTTTCCTCAGTGAGTCAGATAATTATAATAATAATAATAATAACAACAATAACAATAATAATATCAACAACAACAACCACACTAAAATAATAAAAGCATATAGGTATGAAGAGGAACTAGACAAGTCTGTGAAGCAAAACTATTTGGAGGGTTTTCAAATAAAACATCATTTTAGCTCAGGAAATTCCTGACCCTCATTTGGTCTGGGCATGACTGAGGGAAAAACAGTATGATGTGATTCTTTGTTCTTAAACTCTTTTCTAGACACTTACTGGTCTCAGAAACAAAATGCAGTATTGAAAGAGCTGCTGGTTTGCCCAGTAAGGTCATTCTTACAGCCTTAGTGCCAAGGTCTGGTAGAGTTTTTCCAAGACTATGAAACATCCTGTGCTTTCATCAATTAGAAAACAGAGATCAATGCATAGTATTGCATAGCCACATTAAATTTTGCCTTGAGTTTTTAAGGTGATACAATAACTCTTTCTTACTTTTCTCAAACTGATGTTAGCTAGTCACATAGTGTACTCTGTCCTGAAGATGCCTGTATTCAATGTGGGGTGAGTATATATTCCACTGCATTAAATTTGTAAAAGGTTTTGGGATTCTTTGAGATGAAATGAGCTATATAAATGCAAGCTGGTATTATGTTTGCAAAATCTGTGTGACTGAGAAGATCAATCTTCCAGAAAAATGTCAGGAGATACAACCAGTTTATTATTTCTGAAGGCCGAGAATAAGAAAGTGATAGAAAATAAAATCAGCAGACTGGATAAAAGTGATTTGTTTTGGTTTCTTTTCCTTCATGAAAGAAAACAATGGGTTCTAGCAAATATCAAATAACAATTTAGACTTGACCTTTCATAGTTCATATAGCCTATCATCCTTATGTATCACAGCCTCTGTTTTTCCTACATGAAAAATTATGGTAGCTAATAATGCATGTATGTATGAGACATAGTCCAATAAATCTGTGATTAAATAATTAAAAGCATTAATTTCAAGTTACTTTTGTAGAAATCTGTCCAGGTGCTAATGTTTTATAAATTAGTTTTATGCATAGACTACTTTCTTCCTACATATTTCACAAAGATACATTTTAGACATTCAGCATGACATACTTTTTATCACAGTCTTGTATACTGAAACTCAAAGAGGAGGTCTAAGTGATAAAGCCAAACTCAAGAAGAATACAAATAATACAGCAGCAGGAAAAGACAGGGTTCTCCTACCTTACAACCTCTGAGTTGCCAAGTTTGTAATTTCTTTTAGCACTGGCAGGATACCTACTCAGTTTCTTTAGAAAAATTAAAAAAAATGCCTCCTCTTGAGGCACTTGTGCAACTGGCAGTGGCTGGCAGGTTCAATAGCTGCCTGTCTGCAAGAGAGACTTATGCCTTTCTGTCACTGGACATCCTGGACACTTCAGAGACAAAAACTGGTTGTGCCTCATTTGTCTCTGAGTGAATGTGATCTGTGAAAAGCCCTGTTTAAGCTGTCTGGTCAAAGTCTTGAGAAAATGTGGCAGATGTAAGCTGAGAAAAGAATGCAAGCAGATCACTGTCATATTCAAAGGTGCTCTATCTCAGTCATCTCCACTTCAGAAGAAACAGAAATAAAGGTCTGGTGTTTTCTATCACATGTAGTGATACAGAAAGTGATGTACTGTGTGCACACAATTGTTGCAGCTTATAAGCAACCAACACACTGTGCAGCTATGGCTGGGTTCAGCAGACCATATGCAATGAATGATATATGTGGGCCAACAACTTACTGGGCACTGGACCACCTGTAACTTAGTTAATAATTTATTCTGTTCTTTTTGGCTGCAAAGTTGCAAGAATTTTCACTTTAACAGTCATCAGTACAGCAGACATTGAAATATATTTGCAAGCAAAACTGTGAAACTGGCTCACTGTTATTCTTTAGATCATTTATTATCTTTAGCTGTTTAGGCAACTGCCAGCTATTTGTAAAATGTCCCTGTTTTGGAAAGAATTTCAAATGTAGGTTCAAAGATTGGTTTTGCTCCATAGAAAGCTGTGCTGGTTTTGCAGGGCCTGGTTTTTGGTAGCAGGGAGGCCACAGAGGTGGCTTCTGTGAGAAGCTCCTAGAAGCTTCCACCATGTCCAGCAGAGCCAATCCCTGATGGCTCTGACGATGGACATGCCACTGGCCAAGGCTGGGCCAATTAGAGATGGTGGTAATGCCTCTGTGATAACAGATTTAAGAAGAAATCAKAGCAAAGTTTGGGGCGCAGCTGTAATTTTCCAACTAGAGAGGAGTAGGAGTGAGAATATGTGAGGGGAACAACAATGGAGGCACCAAGGTCAGTGCAGAAGGAGGGGGAGGAGGTGCTCCAGGCGCTGGAGCCGAGATGTCCCTGCAGCCTGTGGTGAGGACCATGGTGAGGCAGCTGTCCCCCTGCAGCCCATGGGGGTCCACGGGGGATGCAGAGATCCACTCGCAGCCCATGGGGGAGGTGCCCCCGCCGGAGTGGGTGGATACCTGGACGCTGTGATCTAAAGGAAGTCCCATGGAGAGAGAGGACTTGCTTCCAGGCTGCAGCAGCCTGTCCTTGGAGGACTGCAGCCCGTGGCAGAGTGACCCACGCCACAGCAGTTTTGGGAGGACTGTCTGCCCGTGGGATGGACTCACGCTGCAGGAGTTTTGGGAGTGCTGCTGCTCGTGAGAGTGAACCCACGCTGGAGGAGTTCGCGGAGAACTGTCTCCCGTGGGAGGGACCCCACGGTGCAGCAGGGAAAAGACTCCTCTCCCTGAGCAGCAGAAAGAAGATCTTGGGTGATGAACTGACCAAAACCCCCACCCCATCTCTCTGCACCATCGGTGGGAAGGAGGGAGGGGTTGGGAGGAGACAAAGGTGTTCTTAAGGGCTTATTTTACTTCTCATTCTCCTACTCCGATCTTGTTAGTAGTAAATTCTCTTTTGTATCATTAAGTTGAGCCTGTTTTGCCCTCAAAGTGTTTTCTCCTGGTCCTTATCTCAACTCATTAACCCTTTGTTAAATTTTCTCTCCTCTGTCCAGTTGCAGAGCAGAGGAGAGTGGGTGAGCGGGCTTTTCGTGGGTGCCTGGCGTTTGGCCAGTGTCAAACCACGACAAAAGCACAGTCTTCCTTTTTAACTGTTTTCAGTTAATTTAACAATTATTCTTCGGGTCAAAAGACTTTCATCCAACTGAGTAATAGCAAAAATAGGCTCTTACTTTTTAAATTCCTCCACACTAAATTGCATGGAAATGCTAATTGTTTATTAAGGAACCGTAGGCTGAAAGCTGATTTCTCAGAGTGGCTGGTGAAAAGAAACAAATACCACAAAAACAACTTCTGTGGAAATTGGGATAGCCTGAAACCAGCTAGAAAACAGAATAAAGTACTACACAATATTCTCCAAGAAGTCATGCAAGGTTTAATTACCTGAAATGGGATGTACCAGGAGTCTTTATTGATTTCAGATAAAGCTTTTGGTGCTTGACACTCTGCAAATCAACTACTTAGAAATTTTCCATTAAAATCTAACTGCATACAAATTACAGTTTTTGCAAGCCTTCAATTACATGGAATTTTTTTAAAAGCTCATAAAGAAAAAAAGCCCTTAGATGTTACATTTTTCAAATTATATACTTTCAGCTTGCTGCCAGGATTTCTTATTAGATAGGCTCAGCGAAGAAAAACGGATTGTTTTGTTTCACTTGGATCCACAAGCCAGAAAGGATGTTCCCTGCAAACGATTTGGCAAAGGGAGCTTAAGATTCTGGCTCCAAAACTTAAAAGMCTCAAATGTGCCTGAAAGGGGAGTCCATCGATGCTCCCCTTGGAAACCTCTTACCATACATTTTGTCTACTTTTTCGACTATCTGGTGCTGCTCAGCTAACCCAAGCCTCACCAGGTACAAATGCCTCTCCATACTTTCCATTTCCCTTTCAAAGGAGCAACCAGCTGCAAAACTTGTCCACTCTTGCTAAGGGAAGAAAACAAGAAGACCCTGAAAGCACACTGGCTCAGGTGTGGTAGAAAACCTCAGGATACATTTTGGCTTTKCAGGAGAAGAATTTAAGCTATCATCTTGTGGAAGAGTTCATGTTGAAACAATTCTGATTTCAATATTTTCTTGTGGTTCTGTGTGCAAGATCCCCAAACCACTTTCTGTGATCAAGAATTCTCACTGATTAGGATGCAATAAAAATAGGAAAGCTCAAAGCAGTTAATTCATTTTTGTTATGATATTTTGTTGCTGTTGTCAACTCCAGGGCCCCATCGTAAAGTTATCTGAGCTGTCAGTGTCTTGGTCATCCATTCTATTGCTTAAGAAGAATCGGTAGATTTTGTCATTTTTGCTTCTACTAAGCTTGCATGGAAACTTGAAATGCAAAGTGAAGGCTTTTTAAATCATGTTTGCCAGTGAGTATTTACTTTGTCATCTAGGCTCTTTCTAGCACTTTGTGATTAATACCTGAATAGTCCTTACCAACTGGGCTCAGTTTGCATGTGTCAGTACCGCAATTTTTCCTTCAGTCTTTAATTTAACACATTACAGTATTAGTCCTTTTATTTTCTTTTTTTGTTTGTTTGTTTGTTTGCTTTGTTTTTAGGAAGGAAAATATGGTTGGTTTTTTTTAATACTCCTTTACAAATTAGTGAAGTATAAAGCATTAACTTAGTTTTAAAAGTGGAGATCTGAAAAGTGACACAAGTGCAGCTCAAGCCTAGAACTTCAAAATAGCAGTTGGATGTCTGGATTACTTACCTTTTTACCCTAAGTATTTATGCCAAATTTCATCTATACATTAACTTTGCTTTATCACCTATGAACTTGTATGTTTACTGGAATTAGAGAAAATTGAACCTCATCCATGATTCAAAATACACCTTTTTTGGCCAGTGTTGACCATAAACTGTTGTACTTCAGGAAACCTCAGGCCTCTGTCACTGGCCATCTGTTGCTTGCCTATTCCTCTGTCCTTGTCTGGACTTTCCCACTCCTTCTTTTTGGTCAAGACTGGCACTCATTTTCCTGCCACTGACTGCCTCTGCCACATGCAGGTGAGTTAGTTCTTGGCTTAACCCTGCAGAAATCTTTTGCTGGTCAGTGGAGGATTGGTCTTGTGCTGCACAAAAATTGTACATATGTATATATATATATATATCACTGAAAAGTACCCAAGGAATCTGTCTTTTATTCTTACTTTATAAGAAGCTCAGTGAAAAAGTCCTGTCACAGCCAGTTCCATAACACTGGAAGGAATGGGGCAAGGGGAGTCCACACAGGTAACACAAAATTCCTACCGACACTCCAGACACTAGGGACAAATGACATGGTGCTCACCACTGACAGACATTTAAGTGTTCCCTAAACCTCATTATMACAACAAAGATTGTCAAAAGGGTTTTGAAAACAATAATTTCAACCAGCATAAGGTAGCTTTGTATCAGCCTACTGCTTTGAATGAAATTAATTTCCATTATGAAATATAAATGTTAAAAAAAAGAAGTGCTATCATCAAAATATCAGGGATATGAGAAGAACAGCTTATTTTAGCTTTGAGCAATATTAATTTCGTTAAAACTGAATACATTTTAGTGAAAGTAAATGTTTGGGCTCTTTTAGAGTTACAAATATAAGACTTTTGCATTGTTTCCTTCATCACAACTGGCTCTACACCTCAATGTGTCATAGAATGGAAGTAAACAATATTTCATTCTACAAGTTGACTGTACTTGTTAAAATAAAGTAGGATGTTGTGGTCTTAATAGTATAAGGATATAACAGAACTTATTCAGGTAGGTAATATCTTTTATTTTACCCAGTGATGCAGCTGGAAAAAATAAACTAGCTTTCATTTATGTGATGCCTTTATGAGGTCACAAATAAGAGGGAGGGGGAAGTTGCATGTTACAGATATAAATTCTTGAGATGGAAGTAGAATATAAAGAGCAGTAGACTGGCAAATTTCATATTTCAAGTCCATACTACTCTGTAAAGAGATTATAAAATAATGAGATATATATTGTAGTGGCTCAAGGAAGCAGCTCTTTACTCATATGAGTGAATGCTTAATGCATTTTGCTCATAAAATGCATACAGGGCTAATGCAGGTACAAAGGCATACAATTTTACTAATGTTTAAGCATTTCAGGCAAATTATTGAGTAATTCTGATGGCAAATGTTTTTCATACAAGCTTGGAAGGATAGTTGAATGGATTTACAGAAAGCATAAGCTGAAAATATTGACAGGTTTATCAGAGATGTATTTGGTTTACCAAGCTAAAAAAAAAATCTATACTGAAGTTCAGTTCTCAGAAAATTCTGGGGAATTAAACCTCAAAAAAGAAAAAAAGACTATTAAAGTTTCTCTGTTTCACATGATAACCTTTAGGCTTTGATTTTAGGAAAAGAGTACGCCACACAAAGCTGCGTCTAATGGTACTTTCAAGGTAGTCAGAGGCTTTTAAGAAAATAAACCAGTTTTCTTCCTTTGGTTACAAATTTGATCCAGTATAGGAACCCTTTCCCTGTTCTAGTGGGCAGTGTCCAAAAAAATGAAAATCCTTCTGTAAGGAGTCAGATGYTATGTTTCCAAAGTCTGAAGGCAGAAAATCTGTGCTGGCAGGCAGTAGTATCCTATGGGATGGGAAATAAACCAGAGCACATGATGCTACAGGTAGACACTGATAAGTCTAAATGGTAAATAGCTTTTTGTCTATTTGACTGTGGGGGCTTCTTTCTCAGTGTTTTAATAGACAAAAATTTTTATCAAAGGAAAATAACTGCTATCTATTTGCTGCGGGAGTATTTCTACTCCCAGGCTCTTGCACAAATGTGTAGAACTACACTGTCTTGTCAGGAAGATCCCGTCTCTTAAACTAGCAAATTAAAAATGTGCACAGCAGGGATTCCCGGATCTATTCTTTGCCTACTTTTCTGAATTTACTGCCAGTAAGCTTTGTTTTTCCACTCCTGTGCTGCAAAGACTAGTTATCAAATGAAATCAGCTTCCTACCCTGGAGCAGTCCCTGCAAATACAAGGTCACACTTCAGGTGGTATCTGCAAAGCACTTTGATTTATTGTTCTTGCGCTTTTGTGGGGAATCATGTGGAAATTCTCTCTGACGCATATGCTTATGTGAGACAATTATTTTTTTAATCCCTGAAAAGTGCTGGCTTTTGATTGTCAATGCCATAACTGCAAATCTGTATAGTATTCATATTTGATAAAAGGTCCAATCTAATCAGTTATTGTACAGAAAAGTACATGAAATGAAGTCACGTCCACCCATGCAGATTTAGTACAGTCCATCAAGTATTGATGCTTTTCTTGATCTCAATCACACATTAAAAAAAAAAAAAAGARAAGAAAAAAGGCCTGTAAGTGTGAGAAGAAAAACCCTTTAGCCCTCTTAGCTCCTTTCATAAGCAGACATACTTCACCTTCCACTTCCTCCCCCTTCACCTATCACATCTCTGACTTCTACACCAGTGAGGGTAAGCTGTCTGCAGCAGACAGGATGTGCCATGCAGTGTTAAAGGGGTCCCAGCAAAGTGTCTTTTTAATATATGAAATGATTAAGTTTTAAAAAATTCAAATTAAGACTTAAAAAATTTTTTGTGGAGGTATCCCCTCCCTCTTCCCTCAATCAAATATGGTTTTTGGGTATGTTTTTCAATACCTACCAAATAACAGGAAAATAATTAAAATTTTAACTCTTCTACAACCTCCTTTTTGTCAGAAGGAAGAAGAATATTCAGGTGTTTCACTCTTTATTTTTACTTTTTAAAATCAGACTGAGAGAACATACATGTGCAAAATAAATACAGATATATATCTMTATATATGTATATAAATGTATTTTAATTCTTCTGTCCTCATATTTTCAGCTTTATCCATTAGTAAAACTGGTTATTACTGTATTGAAAAGGTACTATTGCAAGTATTCCTTTGAATTGTGGAGCACTTTTTGATTCAATCACTTCACACAGTTCTTTATGACAGAAGCTACCTATGGAAAAAAAAAAGAGACTGCTTATACCAAAATCAATCTTCCTTTAAGTCARAAGTCATGTTCTGTCCAGGTCAGACCCCACATGAAATGAAAAGTGAAAAAAACAAAATTGTATTAGGAGAAAATAAATGATTTGTCTCATCCAATTAAAATTTATAATAATGAAATTGCCAGAAATGGGAATCAATTTTCACGTGATCTACAAACAGTCGGATTGCTCTGACCTTCAGATAAGATTAATTTGTAACTAATAATTCACTGTGTTCTAAGTCTCATTGCATTTACTGCTTTCATAAATCGTCTGTACTTTTTTTTCCACTCTTCTCTGCTCAGTTGCTGCTGTTTAAATGTTCTGAGGATAAAGAGTCTTGGGATGATGCCAGGTGGTCTGGGCTAATTCCAAGACAGAGGAACAACTTTTCAGCTATGCCTATTCCTCTCTCATTATGACTTGGAACAGGAAAGAAAATATTAAGTGCTTGGGGTTATCTTTTGCTTTGTTGGGGTTTCTTTGGTGGGTTGTGGTTTGTTTGGTTTTTTCAAGGATTCAGAAAGATTTTTAAAGAGGTGTAAAAAAAAAGTAAACTTCTTATTTCATCTCAGTCTATGCAAAACTGGCAACCTGCCAGTTCAGGTGCAATTAAGACATCCAGAAACAAGAGGTCTGTTGAACAGTAATGTACATTAGTGTTGATATATCTCATGTCTGTTTTACGGATTTGAGAATTGCAGCTGGCGGTGGCTTGCAGAATATTACACATGCTGAGGCAGTAAATTGTCTAATCTTTCCTTTACAGAGTTTCTGCTAATTCTTCCCAAAATGCTGCATAATAATACCTCAGCTGGGTGCTGTTCCCGCTGTGTCCGCCATTTAATCTCCTTTTAGAGAACTGGTGCATTTTGAGGTTCAACTTTTATGTTGGTTGTTATTGGTGATTTTCTTCCTGTATGAAAAACCAGCCTATGAGTTAAAAATAGCAAGAAACCAATCAGGAAGAAGAATGTAAAAGTTAAGGGCCTCTTTCATTTCGTAGGAGTTTTTGAAGAGACTGATTGCCTGTATAAATCTTACAATGTATATAGGACCTCTTGAGCAAGAATCCTGTGAGAAAGAATCATGAATAGTTACCAATAATAATAATAATAACAATGAATTTTAGATGCTATGAATTCTTCAGTGAATTCAATACTATTTTTAATGCGCTCAGAAACTACTCTGGCTGTGTAAGCGCCTATAAACACCTGTGGTAACTTCTGCAAGCACCTCTGATAGTAATTGGTCACATTAATAGAAAACCAGGCATACGAATTATAAAATGACATTCAATCTGACTGGGTCCCAATGTCTTCAGTCTTCCAGCTCTTCTGTCTGTGTCTTCACAAATGCTGATGGAGAAGCAGCCTCTTATTGACCTCCAGAGCACATGATTTCCAGAATAGGGCATCTCTGGACAGCAAGGCTCTCGGAAGAAAACGTGAGCCAGATTAACATAATGGCCAAGCCATCCTGCTTGTGATGTGTCCCATCATTGCGTTGAGTCGTGCAATTTACAACTTTTGTGACAATATTTGATATATTTTTTATGCTTCTTGGCATAAGATTTGCTATTGTGTCACTGGTCATTCTGCTCTCATCTTCAGGAGCATGGCATGCCTTTTGTCACCTTAAGTTTACACACTTTTACATTAGCTTTTTTCTTAGAAGTGCTTAATAATTGTTATTTTCAAGTCTCTATATTTTCACTGTAAGGAATAACGTGAGAGGACAATATTTGTAGCTAGTAAGATGAAGGCTGTTTTGTAAAAATTACTACTTTCAATGTATCACACAAATTCCTATATTTTGCAGTCCAGTTTTGATGACAGGATCTTGTTCCATTGTCTATCAAATCAGTGACAAATATTTTCACTATTTCAAATGAGCTTTAGACCTTCAGCACTCTGGAGCAAAGACCTCCGTTGCTCATAACTGGCAAGTACTATATAAGTGATTTGCATGATCTCTAAAACCAAAAATGCTTATTGCCAGATAGTTTTTCTAGTTCAGCTTTCCTTTCTTCTAAATATTTCCTTCAAGAAGAGAACTTACGAATTTAAGGAGAGATTCATGAGTAAAGATATTTTGATCTCATGAGATGATAAGGATCTAAGCATTCCTGCCAGCAACCTGGGTGACACCAAAATTATAGAGTTGGTTTAGGAGCACAAAATGTACTTGGCACTTGTGAGGCCACACATTGAGGTGCTGGAGTATGTCCAGAGAAGGGCAAGGGAGCTGGTGAAGAGTCTGAGGCACAAGTCTGATGAGGAGCAGCCGAGGGAGCTGAAAGTTTTTAGCTTGCAGAAAAGGAGATTCAGGGGATACCTAATCGCTTTCTACAACCACCTAAAATGAGGTTGTAGTGAAATGGAGGTTGGTCTCTTCTCCCCGGTAACAATTGACAGGAGCAAAGGAAATTACAGAATCACAGAATATTCTGAATTGGAAGGGACCCACAAGGATCATCGAGTCCAACTTGTGAGGGAAAGGCCTACACAGGTATTAAACCCATCACCTTGGCTTTATTAGCACCATGCTCTAACCAACTGAGATAATCTCAGGGTATCACTGGAAGCTTCACCAGGGGAGATTTAGGCTGGATATGAGGAAAAGTTTCTTCGTGGAAAGGGTGGACAGCATTGAAACAAGCTGCCCAGGGCAGTGGTAAAATCACCATCCCTGGAAGTGTTCAGAAAATGTGTAGTTGTAGCACTTGGGCACTTCAGTTTGAACATGTCAGTACTGGGTTAATGGTTGGAGTTGGTAATCTCAGATGTCTTTTCCAACCTTAACCAGTTCTATGATTCTGCCTGGACTTTGCTCGGAACTTTTCTAGTACTCTGCTTTTTTCAGTACTTTTATGAAAAGCTGAAAGTTTATCCAAATTAATTTCTAAATGAACTGCCAAATACATTAGCAGAAATGATAAAATGCACAAATGAAGTACATTATTATAATTGAATTTTATTGCCTGAGGAATAGGGAGTGAAGAAAAAAACKGGAATGACCTTTTCACTGATGGTGATTTTGTGACTTTGCCTTTTTTGTTTCTTATTTTTTTTACTCTAGAAAATTAGTGTATTACTCTGTAATCTCATGAACGTGATTGCAGTAGTTTTCTTAACAGAAGTGTTACTATTGGCACTGTATAAGATAACCTGCATTTTGAACTGTAGATTTTTTCCATATGTCTGAATGGAAGCCAAAATGAGGATATACAAACAGAGGCATTTAGCATATGCAATTATTTTTTGAAGCAGCAACAGAAAACAGATCATGTCTGTGTCTGGAGGAATAGAAAATTTCTTTTCTGCCAATTTTAAAAAGAATTTATGAATGTAGATATCAACAAAAGTAATTTCCCCATTGCCATATATTTACTGTTCAGCAAATCCATGAAAAAGGTACAAATTATTGGTTGCTTTATTTTACACATTCTCGCTGTCCTGCTGAAAAACATTATTAGTTGCACAAGCAAGAGAACAGCTATTTTTCTCTCCTAGCTAGTTTGTGTCTAGAGGAGAGGAGGACTGTGCAGAAATAAAAGAGCACCTTGTGCTCTGAGCAGCACTGGTGAGAGCTGGTTGGGATCATTCATTGTATATCAATAATTTTAAATTTTACCCACATAGTGGCAGACATTTTAGAGGAATCTGAATTCATTTTGGGGACATAATGAAACAGGCTGTGTCCTTTTCAGTCACAATCGCTTGTTGGGGTACTATGTCTCTTTTTTTTCCTTGGATTTTGAAAACACTACCATTTCATACAGATCCTTTTAATCAAAGTTTTTTACCCGGTGCCCTGCATTCTTACTTTTGCAAACTGCAGCTGTTAACAAGACTCACAAATGTTACAAGGGAAGGACCACCCCTTTCAGAATGCAATTTAAATAATCTACGAGTTCTTCCTTTCTTTTCCACTGGATAAAAACCACTGTTTACCTATGTGGTTATGGTCCCTGTAATCTCACTTAAAGGAAATTGAGATAACTTAAGCTAACAGACCATCCAAAGCAGCTGTAGTTTGCAGATTCAGTTGTAGACTGAATCTAAGCCTGATGTTATGGAAGAAAGCTTACTTTTAAAACAACACAATAAAAGTGTGTCATAAAAATGAACATTGAGCAGAAAATATTTTTTGCATTAAAGCTGCAATAACATTAATCACTTTTTTCAAGTTTTTTTTTAATGTTAAGAGATGAAAAAAATAAGAAGGAAAAAAAGCTCTTTCTTGTATACCTGTGAATTTTGTATTGTTATCACTTATATACAATTATTGAGTGAATTTCATAAACTTGAGGTCTTCTCTTTGTTTCAGATTTCCTTTTCTAAGTACAGCTAACTGTTCAGCTGGCAGAACAAGCACACCTTTAATCTTTTTTCTTTTGCAAAGATTCTTGTGTAATTCTGTGAGCCTAAGCCATTTTTCCTTTACTGAATCTCCTTTGAAATTTTGCTTTGGTTTGGAAACACTTTTCCTCTTACATGTCTCTCTACCTGCAGCTGAGGAAAGTCTGGTTTGTGTCAGATTTGATTCAATACTTGTTTGGACTAAGTCATTGATGTTAACTGTTCTCTGTCCCTTGTTTGTCCTCTGTGCCAAAATTCCTTTTACAGCGTGATGATTGCATATATCAAAGCAGTTCTCATTACACACAGTTTTCAGGGATCAAACATTAAGCACAAAACTTGCAAAACACGATTCCTTGATGAAGTTATTCCCACATTTCATAACAACTCTATAAGTGGTTATATTTATATTGAGCAAAACCATCTTGGCTTTATTGTGAATTCTGCCTATAGGACAGAATCTGACTGGCTTGTTTACAAAACAATGAGGCTGGGGACATGTCAGGACATTCATCTTCTTCTAAGACCTCTCTTTTGTACTTTTTAATCTTTTTTTTTTTTTTTTTCAATTACTAGAGCTCTGATTGAAGAAGCAAGCCAAATACTTGCTTCATTAGCAGTGGAAAGAAAATTGAAGCATCTCTCCTTAATAGCACATTAGATTGAGGAACACAACTGGAGGGAAAAGATACATCTATTTTCAGAGTCTTTAAAAACCAGAACAAAACACAGAACACATCCTGTCTTAGCCAGGGGCAGAGTAAAGTGAGAAGTGCATGGGCACGAAATGTTTTTACTAGAAAAGCAACCAAGATTTCTCTGAATCATAGCCTGCCTTTGCCACCAGCTGATGGACTTTGGGAAACACTTAGCAATCATTGACAATATGTGGGTGGACATGCAGGCTACAGACCAGGTTATGCCTTAATTTGGTCTGGTACCCATCTGTCTTATGGCAGGAGACAGGAAATTAGTCACAAATTCTCATTGTACAATCTGAGTTATTTGGCAAGGGAAGAGGGCTCAGCAGTTCCCTAGAAGTGCTCTGCACTCATGGGCGCCTGGGGGTGAATACAAACTCCCATCGGGGTGTGAAAAGCAGGGCATTTCTCCACGGAAATGCTCAGGCTCAGGGCAGCCTAAGCATGTGTTTAATCACCTGGATTAACTCCAAGATCTTTAAACTGTAATTAACAGTGGCAGTTCCCAGCTTCTGTAATTCACAGAGACCAGTGCCATTTCAGGTGTGCCTGGTTTTTTGTTAGCCTGTTCACTGATCCTAGGAATAAAATATGTTGCAGTCTCACAGTTCTTTTGTCATTTCCTTAGAGCTTCATTTGAGAGTTAAATCAGTGCCATGTGGTATTTGATTTCCCACTGTGTACCTCAAGGAAGGTGATTGGATATTTTCTGAAAGATTATAAGATTAATGTAGCCTCTGATAATTTTTAGAAGCAATGCTACCAGCTTTCCAGAAAGAAACAAATAAACAGCTTCCCCTTCCCAAGAACCAGACCCCTGAGCTGAGGGTAAATGAGGGTGGAACTGTTATTAAGTTGTTTTATTTTGAAATGGCAAATATTTTTGTATAAGCAGTCTATGTGTGTTTGTTCTTAATTCTGATGTTAGTTTTACAGTTATGTAGGAACACAAAACTGAGGTTGATTTCTCTAAACATCAGTACTATAAATACAAGATAAACATGAATACCATCTTTCAGAGTGTCATATCACAGTTTCAGCACTTTAAAGTATTCRGCGACTCTTTTTCTCTCTCCTGCCTTCCTGCAGATTCCCTTCTTCTATCTGCTGTAACCTATATTTTCATAATGAAAAGAGGTTCTGATCTCCAGGGTGGAAGAGGATAGAAAGGACAGGTTAAAGGTGGACGTATTTAACAAGTTTCAATAGCCAGCAAATTTAGGCATAAAGCTGACATTTTATATTTAAACAGCCATCAATCCTAACACATGCTTAGCATAAGAATTGCATATAGGCTGCAGGCAAACACTAATGTATTACATAGCTTGTTTATATGTGCTCATTTCAGCTAATGGTGACCCCTGTGGTTTTATTTGGGAAATCTGCTTTTTTGTTTCCTGATGTCACTGTTGAATGTTTCATGTCTGTGCTTGCATTTTTTATACTATGACAAACACAGGCAGAAATTAAAATTGTGAGACATGGTTATTTGAACACAGACAATATATAAACGTAAATATTTATTTTGCTCACTTAGTTTTTTTCTTAAAAAGAAGCTTAAAAAATAATGAGCGAATTAATTGGACAGTGCTGGTATCAAAATGCAACAACCTGTTTTGTCACAAGCATTTCTAATATTTTTTTGCTGCTGGATTAAAATATAAGAACTCTTGGGGTTTTCACGGTTCCACCAGAGGATTTTTAGGGTTTTTGGGTAACTCTGGACTTCATAGTTTGCTATAAATTGTAAATTTTTCAGTTGTTCAGGATTAATACTTTACATTTCTACATGTCTGTATACTCCTATACTTACAATTACTTTGCTGAAATTTGAAGAGTTAGAATAAATATAATTATAGAAGAAAATGAGGAATTACTGGTTAGGGTAGTTACAAAATAACTTTATTTCCCATCCATTCTACTTGAATCAGTAAAAAATTGTAATCAAAAGAAAAACATTACTGTGATGTTTTTTCAATATATCCCTTATTTGCCTTGATGTAGGAATTTGCTTTTAATGTTGTACATCTTCTTTTTTCCCCACTAAGTCTTCTGTTACTATTGATAAGGATTTTGCCTGTAATTTTCTCTTTGCAGTGCTTGCCGAAGCATAGCCCAGATAAACAAAAAATCAGTTGGAGCTGAATATTCTAACATAATTTGRAGCTCTATTTTAAGTGTTCTTAATGAGAAAACAGCTTAGATATTCTTGTGCATTATAGTTACAAAGCCACGATCCAAAATTGAAATCCAAAGATTTCCTAATCCTTCTAATTGCTGATTTTTCTGAACACCACTGTCAGTGGGTACAGTTGGAAACAGACTTCTTTCAGCCAGCTTTTGTAAAAAAGTAGAATTCACATTGCTGTGTTSTCACTCAAGGATATTCAGATGCACTGTGCATGGTTTCTGTTCTGCTGCAACATAGGTTTAGTTTGGTGGGCAGTCACTTCGAAGCTAAGGCAAATTAACTCACCAGATTCAAAAGCATGATAAAGTAGACTGTTATTCTTTGTATATGCATTTTWTATATATATATATAATTAAAATAGATATATATATTTACTTTTATTTACATATATATGCATAGMTATAACGGGTGTGAGAGGCTTCTTTGCTGCTTAAATGGTGTCTTGCCTGCTGCCCATCAACTGGAGCGCAGTGGCATCAGTTGATTTGTTTTGAGGAATAGTCCCAGTGGTTTCTCTAGAAAGAAGACACAGTGAATGAATGCATAGCAGAGTGCACTGACCTTCCAGTAGACTTTACTGCCAAATTTAGAGTCGGTCCACTGTGCTCCTACAGCACTGCAAAGCTGCAAAGCTGTGAGCAGTGGCTTCAGTCAGAGTCATTCTGTGGTTTAAAGGCTGACCTCCTCCTGCTTGATTTCTTGTGGGGCAGGGACTGGCAGGGAGCTGGGTTGCACTCTCCAGCTCTCACAACAGGCAAACGCACTAAAGGAGACACTTGGGGGTTTGTGATGGCTGTTAGATAGAAATATACAGAGCAGAGCACAGTGAAATAAAGGGCAAAAGAGGAAGTGAGGAGGGCGGGAGAGAGCCATGTACAATGGAATAAATTACTTTCTTCAGTGTGAAATGAAAAGAGGACATGAATGCTCTGAAATGATCAGCACACAAAACACTRCTGAAGGAAAGTGGATTGCCTGAGAAAACTATTTTTCTATACAGATACCACTAGGCACTTCTTTTTAAAGAAAAACCAAATTGATGTGGAAGATATCATCAGACGACTGTGAAAAACGAATTACCCAGGACTGCTTTTCTTTTCTTAACAGTTATTTCATAGAGAGATGAAACAGTGACAAAGTTGTCAGTTAATTCTTGACATGTTTCTTTTGTATTTTCAGTTACTGGTTTGTAGTATGTGAGTACCACCCCTTTTGTCCCTGAAGGATACACTCCATGTGAACAGGTCATGTACAATAGCTCATTCCTATTGTTCCTCCCTTTGATTACCCCCTCTGCAAAGATGGCTGAGCCATGGTAAACAGCTCTGCCCTTTACACTTCATGATGCCTTCAAATTTCTATGAATGTAACCAAGGTCCTTGTTTAACAGAAACTGTCATTCTTATTACATTTACCATTGCTTTTATATTTTTATTTTTAAGCCAGTCTGTTCATTAGATACAGCAGCTGCATTCAGTAATAGAAGTCAAGTCGTTAATTCTTAAGTTACTCAAGCCCTTTTGGTTTGACTCAGTGCCTTGCCACTGGCGTTTGCTCACTTTTGCCGTTGTTTGGTATCAGCAGCTGGAGGATGCAGAGGATTCAGCATGTAGTCGGGATCTATCAGGCAGCACAGTGCTTCATGCAGCCAAATAAATGTCAGACCTGGAGCATGAGGCCATGTGTGTATTGGGAGGGCTTCATATGGGTTCAGCATCAGGAAGGCTGTGCAGAGGCAGCTGAACTGCATTTGCAGGGTGTAAATTTAGAGTTGTGATAACAGAACTTGATGGTGAGCACGAGAGGTTAATACAGCATTGAAAAGGACTCAACATGTCTTAAAAATAAGACAGTGTTTTATAAAAAAATGAGACCACTATCTGGGGTTTTTTTTGTGCAGTTAGGGCACGTGTTGTAGTAAGAAACATCTTCTCATTGTAACATGCTCCAGAAATTATCAACTATTAGAATCTATCTAGTGCAGCTTTCTGTTACTGAAAAGGTGTGTGTAAGAAGGTGGTCAAAATCAGTTGTTGGGTAGCTACACCAGCTCTATATCTGGTTTTGCAGGAAAGAAGACTACTCAGTTTTTTCTTTTCCCAAATAAAGTGATGATTATTTCCCTTGGCTACTTTACATTTCCATGGATTTGTCAATTTGTGACCAAGTAGGGAATCTAAATTAAGAATACCCCTTTCTATTTGATAATTCAAGAATGAAGAGTGATAAAGAAAATATGCAGGAGGCTTCTATGTGTATGCAAATACCTTGGTTGAAAATCTGATCCAGGTCAGTACTRTCTTCAGTTTCAGTAGTATCAGTTCTGGACAACATTTTAACTTCAGAGAAAAAGATAATTTGCCCCAACTACAGAAATATTATTACTTTCAATTGCCACGTAGGAAGCGCATAATATTTTCTGTAGCAGGTTAATAATTTCAAAATGAAATGTTTATCACGCAAATCCGACTTATTTCTCCCAGAGTCAATTTTACCAGCTGACATGAATCATGTTGTGATTATTTGAGTGTAATGGTTAGGAAAGAGATTTCATTAGGAGGAAATAAATGAAAAAACCCACTTAATTAAAACTTGTCTCTAAAATTTCCAATGGTTTTAAAAGCATAAATTATGTTAATTGGAAAGATAGATAAAWTTTTTTTGCACAGGGCTCTACCATGTATTAATAGTTTATCTGTATTATTAATTTTCTTGTTTTRTTTCAGATTAAATATATTTATTTTTCTGTTTTGCGGGCTTTTGAGTAATAACCAAATTTAAAAGATTTCAAGAAATTGCTTTGAAGGGCTTAAAAATCTGCCAAACGTGCAACTCCAGATAGAAAACCTCTCCTGGATGATCCCCAGTAGGTAAACTGGGATTCTTAGTTATTAAAAAATAAAGGTAATTTAAAATATATTATTTAAGTACAAGACCATTTATTCACAGTCTGCCATGTTTAGTTTACACTCACTGAAAATCGTGCAGTTCAATAAAGGGTGATTGGAGTAATGAACCAGTGAGAAATTATTTCTATGTGTTTTATGTCTACTGGCTCGGTTTTGAAAAAGGACTATGTAAAGTGATCCTTTCTGCTTTCATTGGCTTCCCTTAAAATTTTAATCACTAATCGTAACTGCACTGGCTCATGTTTATATTTTGGGGAATTTGTGAAACTCCATTTCATACCATGAACAAAAGACGAAATTTTATTCAACACAACTYTGACATTGAAGAGTTTCTGTGTAAAAACATACATATTAATTGACTCTGATCAACTTACATATACAAACTTTGAGCATTTAAGGTTCTGCCAAAGTCTGCTTTAACATTAATGTTATTAACATATTAAATGTGAAAATCATGGACAGGTAGAAAAGAGATTAGGCCAATCTTATTATGGCAGAAAGCTTAATACACTTAATAGTAACAACATGTGCACATAGACCAAATAAGGGAATTAACTGATTAAAGATAATTAGTAAAAAAATTTGATGGTGTTCTCTTGAACAGGGACRCAGTAAAATGTATACCAGAGCTCTTCAAGAATTTAAGACAAAATATAATATGAAATAATTAACCACAATATCCAAGAAATTGTGGAAAGCATGAAAGGTATAAGGGTTTACTTGTCCATAAATCTATGTGGGGAAAAAAACAAGGGTGCTTTCAGACCTATATACTAATTGGGCTAATTTCAGCATTTCAGAAAGCAGAATTCCTGAAGCTAGGGTTTTTAATAGCTGATCTATGAGCACCTAGGGGATAGGAATAGATTTTTCAACTTTTGGTAGAGTTCAGCTAACATCTTTCTTGTGACATATTATCAGTCCTTCTGTCTGAGGCAGAAGTGTTGGATGATGCTTTARCTCTACACACCATCTTGCACACACTTTCACTGGAGGTTCTTACAAGCAGCCTATGGAAATAAAATCTAAATGAAGGAACTGACTGATGGGTAATCACCACATTGGAAAGCTTAATGTAGTTGGTAGCTCTTGGTGGCCAGCAGTTAAGCTGGAAGGGAAATGTGAGTGAAATTTATTCTCAGTTCAGCCCTTAGTCAAAGTGTTAGTCAGAAACCAGCAGTAAAAGTTCTTCCCAAGGCAAGGTATTTGTAGATGAAAGTGCTGTGGGAAAACAAAAAGSGGATTGTGAATGCAGTTTACTGGAATACTCCTTTGCCTGCTTTACCATCACAGAACTGAGAAAGCAAAAGATTTACCAACCATATCCAGACACTATTCAGCAACGCAAACCCATTTTATCTCACCTCAGCTTCTCTGCRGTTTGAGTTTGTTACAGTTACAACAGTTCTGCTTTTGCTCCTGATAATATACAAAACCTGGCTGTTTAATGCAGGTCAAATTTTGTTCCTTTTGGCTCAGTACAGCACCGAACATGCAAATCTTCTGTTACATAGTGTTTGGGAAATGAACTAATCCAGGCACAGGAAGAGTACAGCATAAAGACACATGGCTGTTCCTGTAAGTCATAAAGCTATTTCAATTTCTGTATATCTGCAATACACCTTGGAAGGCAGAATAGAAACCTGTTTTCTGTTATATATTTTCCTGTCATAGCATTGTCTAGACAGAAATCTTACGGTTAATTTGTTTATTCTCAAGGCTCTGAGGAAAACATAAACCAAACCTGCCCACCAACCAACCATCACAGATAGTGCTATCAATTAAAAAAAAAAATAAAAATCATGCCGTCACCTTCTCCTTGTGTAATCTTATTCACTTGATGTACTTCATCTTTACCAGAAAGGTTAGAAATTGATTTCATTCATCCAAAAGCTAATCACTACACTGAAGTTTTCTGTTCAGACTTAGCTATTTTTTTATTAGATTTTAACTTCTGACAGCTCTCACTATATTTTTTACAACTTCCAACAAATAATTTGAAACCCTGTGGTTTTGGGTTTTTTAAGGCTTTAATATTTGCCTTTGTGTGTGTTATAGTATTCATCTAAACCATTAGAATCTTCAAGATTCATGACAATTAGGGTGTTTTCTGGCTCTTAAGGGTTTGGATGGATCAATATTTAATTCAGATTTGTCTCCAATTTATATGGTAATCATCTATTTTATACTCAATATGTACCATATAGATGGTTGATTTAATAAAATCTGTACTTGTTCTCATAAATACAAGTCTTACAGAATGAAGATATTGCTCAAACTCCCACTATAATTAAAGGAATCTTAAATGAGATRGGTTGACTAGTGATTTTTTATAGATTTTGATAACACCTATAAGCACATAGCAAACACACCTCAGTTAGAAGACTCTAAAGATTTTTCTAAGATAATATCCCTTTYCCTTTTTTTTTCTTTTTCTTTTTCTTTTATTTTTAATTTGGTCTTTTTCTCCATCTCTTCCTTCCTTCCCTCCTTAGAAAGCTTAAAGTTGATAATTTTACTGAGTTATCATCCCTGTTTTTATACAAGTTGTACTGATTTGACTGTAAACCAGCAGGGGAAATTAACCCCACACAAATACCTCGAGATATATTTTAGGTCAGAATTACAATTTTAATAGAAAGGTTAAAATAAATGCAGTAATACAGAAACAGAGTCACAGTMCAACCCGGCAGTGGTTGCAGTCCTGTTGAAGGTCTGGAACTGTGGGAAGTTCACCTCCTCTGCTGGGTACCATGTTGTCCTCTGGCTGTCCAGTGGTGTAGAAAGGTCTGGTTGTCTGGGTGTCCGGTCGTCTGGGTGTCCAGTGGTCTGGGTGTCCAGTGGTCTGGGTGTCCAGTGGTGGTCTCTCTCGGTCCCCGAGCCTCTTTTATGTGGTTGTTCTTGGCTGGTATCTCCCCCAGGGGTGGGGATTTCCACAGTGGAATGGGATGTTTCTGACGTTCTATTCATCGGTGCTTATCCAGTTTGGTAATGGGCAATTAGCAGAGATAATCCACTCAGGATGGGTGGTGCTTGCTGCTTCATGGATAAGTTATCACAGTTGTGATAAGAAACACTACCCCACCTCATATGATCTGCCTCTCCTCGGTCATAGCCTCAGGGACCAGGTGTGTAACCAGCTACTGTGAACATCCCAGTTTATCATGGATGGTGATAGAATACATAGTTTTGGTTAACATAGGACACAAACCCACATGATTGCTTGTTTGTGATGTTGTTCCAGTTCAATTCTTTGGGCTGGCTGGGAGATGTTTATGTTTTTCAATTGTCCATAGTCTCAAAGCTGGACTCAGTTCCTATTATAAGCACCCTTTCTAATTTCTCCCTTTGAAATCAGGAGGTACAAGTACAATCAGTTTTTTTCCTGATGCTGTATGACAAAAAAAAAAAGATAAAGATTTTCTATAGTTTCAGAGCACACAGAAAGCCCCAGATGCTTGTGCATGCATTGCCACGTCTGCATAAAGAGGGTCTAGTTCATGGTAAGACAACATTGATGTATGTAGGGGAAACTGGCTTATTTACTAGGAGAAAACAGAGAAGATTTTGTGAGGTGTATGGTAAGTCAGGCCACAGGACTTTCAATTAAAAGCAGGGCTGCCAGTCATACTGCTTTAGAAATCACTCTTCTCTTGCAGGAGCTGGGACAGTTACCTAAAGCTTRTAGGAATCTGGCATGGAGCTTTTCATCCTACTGGGAGTGTTCCTGAGGCAGATGTTCTCACCAGTTGACTGAGCAGGTACTCTAGAACTGGATGTACCCTCTTGGGAGGGCTAGGGTCTTGCTTTGTAGTTGTGTGGCTGAAGCTCACAACAGCTGTGCTGTTGGAGTTCAGAAGCGGTTAAAAGACAGGTTTTCAGTCGTTTCTTCAAGCCAGGGTATGTCATTGTTATAATGGAGAGTGTGGAATCACTCATTTCTGAGTGGTGGACACCAGAGTATGTACTTGAGGCTGGTGCATGGATAACATGAGAATCCATACTGTCTAAACATATGGATGTCGTGTAATACAGTGCTCTTTGTAGCCAATCAACCAGAGGTTCCAGAATGAGAGTCTGGTCCTGGTGGCTCATTAGAAGGCAAGGTACCAATATAAAAATTGTACCTCTGATGAGTACAAAGGCTGAAGCTTGATTAGGATGCCTCCATTGGTCAGTGGTAGCATGGTATAGAGAGTTGCTGGATCTACTCCTCCCACATGATGTCCCATGCACAGGTTACTGATGACTCTGAGCCAGTCCTCCTCCAGGGATTTTTAATAATAAGGTGCGCATGGTGTGCGTGATGAACTGGGCATCATTTGAACATTAGAGGACACTTCAGAGGGAGGAGAGTCGTGTAGGACACCTTGTGGGTCTGAGTTCACTGGTTTCAGTTTAATTCACTGCTTATTCACTGGTTGCATAGTTTAATTCTGAGTAGAAAGACAGTGCCAGAAAAATCAAAAAAGAGAAAGCCAGGGCAGCATGAGAACAACCATTCATATTTAAAGAGTGGTTCATTAAAATCTGTTTTACCTTTTATTTAAAAATTTCTAGGGATGGGGGTTCCTCGTCCTTAGATTATCTAATCCAGTACTTCTAAGAATTCTTTTTTTTCTAGCCACAGGGACTAGGAATAACAATTTAGTTTTTCTTTTTGGAGCTATTTTAMATTTTGAAGGCTAGTAGAATATAGTTTTTGTCCATTTATTTTTTTCTTCTCTTTTTCTCCTGGATTATAGACCCTGTATTTTCTAGAAGAATGCATTTTCTGGATCTCCAGTCTCCTTTGATATTCTTCCCTAGACTTTTTAAAATTTATTTATGTGGTRCCCTAATTAGACCTCAGTCATGCTGACTAATGAGGAAGGATTTCTTGGTGTCTCATATATAGTATTCCCACTTATATTTCTTCTCAGGACTTTATGTATACACTTTATGTCTACTGCTACATAACTGCCTCCATTTGCCTCCTTTTATTTCTGGAACTTATCAAGAATATTTTGAATTATAGACTTACATGCCCTCCCACTTTTCAAATTAAAACCATACTCACAGCAGTGCTGGACAAGGAACAGTTCCTGCACAATCCCTTCAGGGCATCCTCTTGTTGATGACCACAGACCATTTCAAGCCAGTATTGCATCCCTCTTCCAGCRTTTTTTTCCAGAGCGCAGGTCACCTTCACTGTTTCCCTGGAGGAAAGCACCACTTGGGTGGCAAACAAAATGGAATGATATATTTCTGTATCCATGTTTGTCTTCAAGCAGCTTTTGCATCTCCACATGCAGGCAGGAGTGGCACTGAAGGTATGGCTCTTCCTTGAAGACTCTGTGCAGCCCAAGGGGAATGGAAGAGAAGAGCTGCTGCTGCCCCTCTTATTGGAGTCTTGTGTGCACCATYTACCAGAAAAACCAGAACTTGTAGATTTTTCTCTCTTTGATACTTGCAAAGTATTTCGGTGAYATTACATGTAAAAGAAAGGGGCTATACGGTACAAAAAGTCATCTTTTTATCTCCTCTTCCTGCTTGTGTATAACCACCTAGAAGTCATGGAGCTGCTTTGGTTGCTGATACCTTGAGAAGGGGAAGTCATATATGTGACTCACAGGTTTTTGAGGTGAAAATCCAAAGCAGGATCACCTGCTTTTGACCTATCATGGAAGTAAAAATCACTGACAGTAAACTAAATTTGTGAACCCCTGGCTGTATTTACTTTAGACAAGTTAATGTTGGCCATCGTGTATTAGTGTGTGTAGCTGAGTGAATCTCTGATAGAACCTGGACTTCAATTAATATTTAACTTGGCTAAAACAGTGAAAAAGGGTGACATTTTTCTTTTAAATAAATTTTTTGCAATATAGTAAAGACACTTGGAAAAAAAAACATAAATACTTCATTCCTACTCCTAAGCAGGATAAATCATATGAAAACTTGCTTGAGACAATTTAGATAAAGAACTGATTGTATACAGAGGGGTTAAGACAAATCTAGGCCTTGATTGTTATTAGAGAATCACTGTAAAAGAGACTTTCTATTTGAAAAAGTATTTCCATCAATCAAGTGAAACTCCAAACTGATCACCTTATTAATCTTCATATTTGTGAAAGACAGCTGCACCTCTTTTTTTTATGCTTTATCTGCTTGCTTGACTATTACTCTGCTTGTGGTAATGAACAGTTAATATTTGCTCAGAGTATGTAAAAAGTAGCAGAAAAAATGTACAAATGTTTCTAATAGGAATCTGTTTACCAACACTTAACAGATGTTGTTCCCTTTGGAGTTCACTTTACAGCATACTGAATTCTTCACTCCTACCTTAGCACAAAAGAGGAGGGAACCCAGGTGAGAAAGCAAAGCAAAGCCCTTTGATGTAGATAAAAATACAGCCACTGAAGCATAAAGGCAGAAAGCAGTAGAATACAGATTGACTCACTCCCCTCTCACTTACCCTTCCTCCTCCTGAAAAAGTGAATTCCTGAGATGTGCTGTTTCCCAATACATGAAATAGGAGGGAAGAACCCAGTGGCAGGCAGTGATGCAGCTCTCATCTGACGCAAAGCTAACCCTGCAAGAATAGCAAAAATGAGACATTCTAGGAGACTGCCAGATTTCCGGAATTAGGATACAAGGTTTGCTATTAATGCTCAGAAGTCACAGTGGTTGGCCACTGTATGAAATGTTTTGTTATTTTATGATAGGAATTTATGAGTTATCTCATGTTAGTATTTTATTTTTGTGTAAAGTGAGTGTATGAGAGTTCTTTCATGATCTTAATTGGAATTCTGCCCCAAGAAATGGTAGATCAGGTTTTCCCAGATGACTTTGAATTGAGMTTTTTCTATAAGGAGCACATACAGTTCTGAATGCTGTCAGGACAGAACTGGCATGTTGTCAGGTATACATCTGGCTACATTAATTAGGCAAATTTTGTAGCATRTAACTCCCGCTGGCAATAGACCTTCTACAAGGGATTTAGGAACATGCTTCTGTTGCAAATTAAAGGTGGAAGAGTTACAGAAAGGCATCTCCTACAAACGCTGAGTGTTCATTTCCCTTGTACAGCAACAGCTAACATCTGAACTCGTGGTGCCAGGAACCCTTTACAGGCAATGAAGAAAACCTAGTTTAAAGAAGGTATTAAGGTAACTTCCCTGTCTGACCATCCGGGAGCCACTCTGGCAGTCATACTCACATCACCCGAGCTGGGACCAAGGCCCCTGCACAGCTACACACCCCACACTCACAGTCAGACAAATGAGCACTGAAAGTAGAGAAGGCACTAAAAATAAAATTATGATCATGTGCTGTTGGTTTTTTTCCCCAGAAACTATTTTGAATAATGTGTTGTATTAAACAACCAATTTGTCTTGAAAAATTTTACAAATAATTGAGTGAATAAAATAAAGTATTAATGCCATGGCATATATATTTCATCACTGGGAAGAATCTACTTTTTCAATAAATAAAAATTTATTTGATTACAGGAAAGATAACCATTTGAATAAAAGATAATTGTATCTGACATGAATGGCTTTTATGTTTTTTTGTTGCATTTTATCTTTGCAGTTATCTGTACAAGAATAAAATTCTCACAGTAGATCAACAGGCATTTCCAGAATATCTGTAGCAGATTCAAAACTATTTCGTGAAATCCCTGCAAGAAAGTTTCTAGAAATTTTAGTAGTAGTAGTAGTAGTAGTAGTAGTAGTAGTAGTAGTAGTAGTAGTAGTAGTAGTAGTAGTAGTAGTAGTATCTGGTGCCTTGAAATACATAAATTTGTATTTTAGGGCTAATTCTGTAAATATAGTCACAGTTTCCATAATTGAAATTTGCCACTTTATCTTGTTTAAGAATGATAATAGTCTAACTATGGTTGCCACAGAAGGAGGCTACTGCCCAATCTTCTTTACCGATGTAGAAAGACCAACAGCCATAGCAGAAAACTGCAATATAATTTGGCACATGGTGCCTAAATAATCAACAACTCCCCTTCTTTGTGTGTTCCTCTACTAAAAACAAACAAAAAAAAACCACAAAAAACCAACCAAATAAAAAAAAACATGTACAGAGCTGAATAATAAAAAGAAAGGAAACACAATGTTATTTCAAAAAAAAGAAATTTCATGTTCAGTAGAACAATTGCCCCAAAATTATGATTTGAGATGTTATTCTGTATTTGTATCAGTTGATAATTGAATATTTACCTTGAAAACCTTTGAAAAGCATTTTGAAAATTAATCATGTCTTTGAGGTTGCAGTCAAAGTAAAGTTTTCATTTTCTGTTGTAAAACTAGAATGAAACTAATTATGACTTCCCATTACAAACAAATGTTCATGTTAGCAAAATGAAGTTAACCGCTGAGAATAATATTCTAAGGTCATATAATTACCAAAAGGATAGTTAATTGTTTCTCAAATCTTTCTGTGTCATTACTTAATAATGCTACCATAAAAGTCCTCATAACAATCTATGCTATAGGGAGAATACCATGTTTTTGATGCATTATTCTTAAAATTCTTTTCTGCTTCACCTTCTAATGGTTGCAATAGAAATATTTGCTCAGCTGTGTGTATCTGAGCATGCATCTGAAACACAGATGCAGACATGTAAAACGGTGACACTGTAAATATGGAAATAATACGTAAAAACTGATTCAAGGCTCCTTCTAATGTGTTTCGCCTTCTTGTGTCAATCATAATTCACTGAGCCCTGGCCAAGGCAGTTTGTGGAGTCTCCATCCTTGGAGATACTCAAAATCCATCTAGACTTAGTCCTGAGCAACTGACTTGAGGTGGCCCTGGCTGAGCAGGAGAGGCTGGGCCAGGTGTCCTGSAGAGGTCCCTTCTGACCTCAATGATTCCATGATTCTGTGAAAAGCTCTTATTCTCTGTTGGGAAAAAGTTCAATTATGATTTTATTAATAGCTCTAATAAGGCAAAATTATGGGTACTGGATCACAGCTTCATATCAGGTTGCTCTTTCCTCRGTTTGGCAGTTCCTGCCAAATAACATCATGCTTTGGGGGAAAAAAAAAAAGTGTGGATGCTTTGGATGTAACAAACTAAGTTTTTATCTGTAGATAGAAGGGGTTTTTTATTAGATGACTGGTAATGCTAGAAAGAAAGACAAGATTTTGTGCAAGGAAGCATTTATTTTGAGTTTAAAGAGAAGCTTCATCTTGCAAAGCTAAGTACACATGAGAATAGTGCCTTAAAATTAAATTAAGTACATAGCAGGTCATCTCTGAGAGAAAAATTGGACCAGAAAAGGATATTAAATGAGGAAATGTAAAAAGAAAGAATTAAGTCGTAATTTCTCTGAGAGGTACTAAAACAGCATATAACATGGAAATATGACTCTAATAAGCCCTAAAATCATTATCATACAGTAGTCATTTAGTCTTTGGTATTTAACAGAGTAAGGAATTATTTTTCTTGSATTTGTTTCACTGTTGGATTTTTGGAGTATTTCAGTATTTATCTTTCTTACTCTTTTACYACCATCTGTGGTATTCATAAATACTTGAGAAGTGCCATTGCCAGGGTACAAGATATTGTAACTGTAAAAGAATGTTTCCGTACTATGAAAATGCACCCCTAACCAATTTTTTGCAAAGATCTTTTGCATCTCTTGTGAAACCAAATCAAAATTAAATATTATAATTAACATCGGTGCCATTCATGTGTTACTCAAAAGGTAGACATAGGTAAAGTAGATTCTTTTATGTAGTGAAATTATCTGTCAGTTATTCATCAGATTTTTTGTTCCATCAGTAATAAATAGAAAATAYGTATACTCCTTATTGTCATTAAGCTATTGGAGTCACAATCAGAGTATACACCTTTCCTATTCTTTTATTTCAGTTGTCACACTCAGCTTCATACAGACTATTCCTTTGATGCAATGCTTTCTCTTTTTTGCTTTCTTCAGAAGGAACTATAGCATTTTAGCTTTTTCTTTAATCTGAATTTTATTCAAGCCATTGTGATTTTAGGCTTTCTCTTGTCTCCTATCTGATGCACCCTTTATCCTAGAAAATGCTTCTTTTGAGATTTAGAATCTTGAAATTCTTACTGAAGGTCTTTTGGCTTTTTGGTTTTGCTTTTTTTTTTTCTTTTTCCTTCTGTCCCTGTCACATGGTAAGTGATGAATAAAATTTTTAATGGTCTATGAATTTCTTAGAAGCCTAAGTGACTTTAGAGCTTAGGAGAAAACATTTCCCTGGTACAGCTGTGCGTGTGTGGGCAGATAGCAAGGCTGCTTCCCACTTCACCTGTTCCCATATTAGGAAGAAGCAGAACTACTCAGAGGTGTCTGGCTCAGTGAACTTAATCAGTTATGAAAGCTGTATCCCTCTTCCCAGTAAGCCAGTTGGTTAACTSTGAAAGTTGCAATCCTTAGCTTTCAGGCTTCTCATTAACTCAGTTCTCTTCTAATGGCATTGCCTCATCCTTCTGCACACAGCACAGTTATCCATAAATCACTCTTTTCCAACTGTCAGCAGAAACTGCTGCCTCTGTTTCTGAATCTTTCTGTGTAAGTTTGCGTTTGCTTTGCATCCCTCCTGGGATGTAGAGTACATTTGGAAAGGTATCCTTCAGGGCCCTTCTGGAAGACCCAGATTGATTTCAATGTTCCTGTAAAGTGTGTACAAGCAGAATGAGTGGATATCATGCATCATGGAATGTTTGACTGCCTACTGTACTTTTAAAACACTCAAGAACATTAAAAATATGCTTTGAATCATATAGATTGTATATAGAATAAGTTTTCATATCCTCAGGTTATTATTCCTTCACTCGATCATGCAAGGTTTCTGTATTATGTCAATATACTCTCTCCTCTTTKTCTTGACTGAATCCTTGGGGTGTGTTTTCCTGTGTGTTTATGCATCAAGGGCCAAAGTTGAATTTAGTGGCTGCTGCTCAAAACACTGTCTTTTTCTACCATTATTGTGTTTCAGTGAGAAAGAGCAGGACTGGATAGGCCCCTGGTGTGTTTCTACAGYAATTAATCTGGAAGAGAAGATGAAAGAGCTGTAGTTAAATAGCTTTCATGTAAATGTATAACTGTTTTTTGAAAAAAAAAGTTGTGACCAAGCCTTTTTTTAGAGGTAGTAGAATATCCATGTGCCTTTTGGAAAACTCCTCAAAGGAATTTTGCCACCTTAAAACGTGAGCCTATTTCAGGAAGGAAAACATGATTAATTTATTTGTTTCAAGCTCTTGCTGGCTTGCTGACTAATTAAGCTTCACTTTTCAGTACCATAAATTTTTTCTACTTGAACATATATTTTATTGGGATTTCACTGAAATTTTGGGTCATACTGTTTCATCCTTTCATGTACCATCCTCAGAAGAGCGTGTTTCTTCATTGCAGCACACTAAAAYGAGTCTCATTAACCTTTTTATATGACGGCTGACATTCAGAGGCAGTATCAGCTTCAAACTTTGAAACTCTGCCAAAATATTCAATCTTGGATGTATAAAGTTTGGTTTCTCAATCTGTAGCTGAAATTTCCAGATCAAAGGAACCTCATTGGTAGTGATCGGAGTCTTTAGATATCAAGGTAAAAATATTCTTGTCCTGCCCTTATAGTTAGTAGGTAATTTGTATGTTCTGATAAAGTCAGAACAGTAGTAGTTTTGAATTATTTATGGGGAAACTTCTTGACTATTCACAGTTTTTAAAAAGTAAAAAAAACTGTTAGTGTCAAAATTTATATAAAATATTCAACTCACCATTGATAAATTTCCCTTGAAGTTTTGATGTTGGTAATCGATAGTAGTCATGGGAGGATGGTTTGCTGACTTGTGCATTGCTTTACATACTTATGCAAGGCATTTCTGTTGTTCACGGCTGTCTAAATCCTGCTAATACCAGATATAGTCTGATAACAGATGAGTTTTCTCTACAGCCTCCCAAAATTATAATTTTTAACCCCTGAAACCACCTTCTGAAAAATGTTTTCTGTTCTCCCACAGGGTCATATCACAAGACATCTCAGCTGGACTTTGCCTTTTACCTACCTTGTTCTAGTCCTTTTCACGTACAGAGGTTTTCCTTGGGCAAAATGTACATATAATGTACAATTCAAAACCAGATTAAAAACTGGAGCTCATTTTTTTTTCCTGCCTTCCTGAAAGCAAAATGGCAAACTGCTGGAGCACTCAAGCTGCTTCAATGTCATCCCAAATATGCTGTTGCTAAGCTAGTCCAGGTCTCAAAGGTGAGGGGAGYGCTGTGTCTACAGGAGCATCTGACTAAGGATAGGAACTAAATTTGGACAATGAACGTCAGAGTTGCTGGGAGATAATGAAGAGAAAATAAAAACAACTGAAATGGATTTAATGCCACTAGGAAAGCTGTGTCATTTTTCCCTTTTTTATCTCTGGCAGTGGGTAGTAGGCTGTGGGCATGAATGCTTCATTTCCAATAAGAGGATGAAACGTAAGCCAATATTTAAAAGAATTATTAGGGAATTAGGCTTCTAATGACATCTGGAGGAAAAAGTGATTGTAATGCAAATGCTCTATTTTAGTGAGCAAGAGATTTAAAGGAACTTATGTCATGTTACTCTAGAAAGTAATGCACATTAAACAGAAGTTCTCACCAATAGTTTAGTTCGGAAATGAGCTGCATTTGTGAAAATCTTGTGCCAGGTTTTCTCCTCCAATYGGTTCCGTCTCTAGCTGCCTATCATCATTGCCACAAGCATTTTTCCGTGTATATTCTATCATTCTCTTGGTTAGTGCAACTAAAAAAAAGGTCACAACATATTTTACTTGGCTATTAGAAAATGGTGCTTAGCCAGAATTAGTGCAGCCATTTAGAAAACTTATACAGTATACACACATGTTGTTATGTTTTCTGAAGTTTTTTGGAACTCCTTGAAATGTTTAATACATTTTTTTAAAGTTATAGAAACAACACAGAAAATAGCYCCCACTTCATTTCCCCATCCAGATTTTATAAAACAGAAATAATTTTTTTTTGCATAGCTCATGCCTGACCAATGTTTATCCTTTTGGATGAAAGTGTACATCAAAAATATCTTGTGCAGGTGTATTGCAAGTGCTTTCAGAGAGAAAATTATAACAGGATTGATTTTTTTTCACCAGTATAAAAATCAGTGTTGTTAATAATAATCTCTGGATAAACAAGTTCAGAAAGCATTTGACAAGTGKTTTTTTTTGTTGTTGTTGTTTTGCTAGAAAGTGTCTTCATTTGCAATTCTAACWGTACAGAACATTAACAGCAGACTGTGAATATATTTCTATCCTGCTGCAGCAATAGCTTTACAGCCAAAAAAGTGCTTAAAAGTAAGTGTTTCATGGTAAATGTTATTTTCTTAGTATCATCTGGAGTAAAAAGAGCCTTCGCATATAATCCTTTTTCTTTACTTTGTAGGCCAATTTTGATTCCCTCACATTGCAAATTTCCTCTTTTTGAAAAACAAGTTATAGTGACAAAAGTATTCTCTGAAAATCTTTTTCTGAGACCATTTTATGACAGCAGGTTATGAAAAAAACCAACCCAAACTTATTCAWTTTTCATCCTGAGTTTATTCTTCACATACTAATCATCAAAATTCTGCATACATCTTGCCTATTTTATTTTAATTTTTTTTTTAAGTCACATTTTGCAACTTGCCACTGCTGGTCATGACAATACAAAGCGAGAAGAAAGGTTGACAGCTCTAGAGCACAACAGGGATGAGACCACGTTGGAATGTGACATTTAGTGGATTTACCATCCTTGGATATATTCAAAATCCATCTGGACATGGCCTCGGGCAACCAGTTCTAGGTGGCACTGCTTGAGCAGAGGCATTGGACCAGATGACCTCCAGAGTTTCCTTTCTTTCCTCAACCATCCTGTGATACCAAATTCCTCTGAATGCCAAACTAAATTCTAAAAATCAAAGCCTTTCTATTATTATTGTCATAGCTATTGCATCAAAACTTCATTTTTTCTGGTACAATTTTCTGATTACTATGAATTTAATTGGCAAGAGCATATATAGGATTTATGTGGATTCCAGGCTCAGCTCTGTAGGTGCTGTGCTAACATCAGCAGCTCTATTCTGAAAAGCTGACAGTGAAAGGCAGGTGACAGAGTGAAGACAGGTGCAGTCAGATATTGCAGAAATGCATACTTACGTACAATTACAAAAGTTATTTGCTTTTAAGGAATTTTTTTTTATTATTTTGAAGATGATATTTTAAGGAAAAAAATATTTCTTTCTTAAAACTAGAACATAAGCAAAATAAGAAGGGCAACAATATTACTACTTTTCCAGTGATGAGGACAGGAGATTGGAAAATAGATACTACATTTTAGAGCATGGTATCTGTAYACTCATGGTACACAAGTGTTAGGAGAGGAGATTATTCTGCAATTTCCTGAAATTCAGTTTTCTACCTACAAAATGGTTATGACCTACCACTCAAGAGATTGTTACTTTGGGTGAGGCACTAAATGATTTCATTATTCTCCTTTTTATATTCAGCATAATATGAGTCATGTAGGTACCATACAATAACTATGATTTTTCCCCCCCACCAAATAGAATGTAGCAGTATTCATAAAAGAAATCCACAGGGAAACAGTACAGTAGCTATCAGCGGTTCTCTGATCAAAAATAACTGCTTCTTATTATGCAGAGATAAATTAAGACAGCAAGCGGAGTCACCAGAAACAATTCAGAGCCAACATAATCAAAAGCAATCCAAAGTTTCCTCTGAATTTTATCCAGCTGTGCTCAGTTTCAAGGCAGAGAAAAAGAGCAAAATAATAATACGGTACTCAGCAAACCAACTCACAACACTGTCTGTTCTTATTTTCAACACAGATGAGAGAAACACTCATTTAAAGTCTAACTGGCAAGATTTTGGGTACTCTTGTTTTCAATAGAGATGAAAGAAATTCTCATTTAAAGYCTAACTTTCAAGCTTTTGGCATACACAGTCTGGAGTTAGAGAATAGAAATATCAGTTGGAAGGGACCTACAATGACCATCTAGTCCAGCTGGACTGGTCTAGTCCTGACCACTTCAGGGCTGACCAAAAGTTAAAGTATATTATTAAGGGTGTTGTCTGAATGCCTCTTAAACAATGACGGACTTGGGGCATAGACCAGCTCCCTGGGAAGCCTSTTCCAGTGTTCGAACASCCTTTCAGTAAAGAAATGTTTCCTGATGTCCAGTCTAAACCTCCCCTGGTGCAGTTTTGAATCATTCCAATACATCYTATCCCTGGATACCAGGGAGAAGAGATCAGCACCTTCCTCTCCACCTCTCGTCCTTGGGAAGCTGTAGGGAGCAACGAGGCCACCTCACCCTCCTTTTCTCCAAACTAGACAAACACAGACTCTTCAGCTGCTCCTCAGAGGACGTTTCTTCCAGCCCTTGCACAAGTTTTGTTGCCATCCTCTGGATGTAACCAAGTACTTTCACATCCTTGTGAAACTGTGGCGTCCAGAACTGCACATGACACTCCAGATGAAGCTGCAGCAATGCTGAATACAGCAGGATAATCACCTGTCTTAACCAGCTGGTGATGCTGTGTTTGAAGCTCCCMGGGAGGGGGTTTGCCCTCTGGGGCATTGCATCATAACCAATACTCTTTTCAGGATTGATGTCTTGTGTTCAGTTTGCAGGGACTGTTTTCACTTAACCCACATACCAGATTACTGAAGGAGAAATCAAAACAAAATGCTGAATCATTTTCATCAGTTTTACAGAGCTAGCACTTAATTGCTTGCTTAATCTGTTTCTATTATCARGTTCTGGGAGTCGCTCCTGTTTTCACTGAGATCTGGTTTATTTTGCTAGTTGTTGTTGTAGTAAAGAAAATGCATAATATTAGCTACGGGTGAGTGCTCTTCTGGGGGGAAAATATTGCACTGGATTGTTATAAAAATCTGAAGCAAGGTTGACATATAATTTTGGATTTCTGAAGGAAGAGCAAATATCTGTCTCACGCGTAACCATTGTCACATCTCTGTAAGCTTTACTATTCTTTGTTATATAAATTCATTTTTCTAAGATTGATTATTCCTGTCTTTACGTCTAAGTGTTGGTATCCCTGTCCTACCAGTTTTCTGCCCGTGTTGAAAACAGTGTCTTGGGACACTGCTGATTTTAAACAAGGGAATGCCTGCTGAGTGAGAGAAGACACTGATTATCTCTCAGTTCCTGTGAGCCAACCTATTAGCTGCTGACAGGCTTTATTGAATCGGCATGTGGCTTAAATCCAGAAATGAATTATAATACAAGATTAGAGTTATGGTCTCAAACTAAAAACAATGTTAGTGCACTGACAGCTGTGATCAAAGCTGCTTCTAGTTCTCTCAGAGGTAAAAATCCCTAGGTGGCAATCAAAGGTTTCATGGTTAGGAATTACAGACCGAATTCATAATATACTCCAGTCAAAATAAAGTCAAAAGCTACTATAAACGGAATACTCTCTTGGTTAAGAACCAAGACTCTACAGGCTAATTTAAAATCATCTCCTACCCCAAACAGCACAGTCTCATCCCAAAAGTCCAGAAAAATATTACACTAAAAAAAAATCTACCTCRACCAAATCAAGCACACATAATTCTTATTTGTTTAACAGCCAAAGCAAAARTAACACAGGGTCAGTGCTAGTTTATAGAAGGGTAATTCTGTAGGCCAGACAAAAATGCTCAATAAACTTTATGACAAAAATAGATAATTCTTTGTGATGCACAGAAGAAACATGAYTCTTAGTGCCTAAAATTTGTAGCAGTGTTTGCTGAATCACTGCAGTGTAAGGTGACCCAATCCGGCAGCTGTGACTACATTTATGGATAAGAACAACTCCCTGATATGCTGCAAAAGAATGCTAAGATTAAGAGTCTTGTTTTATTTACGTGTAAATTTAGGTAAATKTATTACCAGTACCTGACTGGAGTACAGGATCATACACTATACTCAGSTTTCCTTGGCCTGACACAGAGTATTTACTCCTGTGAAGAAGCACGTGCAGTTCCTGCTGGGATCTGTCTAGGGATATGATGATGGCATTTTGCATCCCAAAACACTRGGACCCCTTGGGGAGAGTGTTCTCGGACAGTTTTAAAATACTTGACACGCTGACAGGTATCTTTGATCTGCTCTGGCTGGTCTGGAATGGATCCAGCAGATGGATTAAGTTGATGGATGATATTCTTCCCATTTCTGTCTCTCCCCACGGTGATGTTCCTTCTCTGAGGTAAAATGCTGGGGCTGAGCTGAAGTGCTGTGTGCACAGGCACAGTGCACATGAAGCTGCATGGGGATAAAAAAAAGTACGAGGGTATTGGTGCTGTTTCATGTGCTTCAAGGCCATTCTGTTGAAATCCTACATTGATAAGTCTGGTCCCACAGTGAACGACAGTCTCTGCTGGAGAATGAGAGGGCACAAGGCAAGGGAGAGACCCCATTCCTATTCATTATTCATTAAAACATTCTAATGCCTTGCCTAGAGGTTTAGAAATAATATGATGTTTGATTGTAGCTATTGTGCTACTTTTTCGTATGTGTATGTCTTATAGGCCTTGAATGGTTTTTGATAATCCCTGTTCCAGAAAAYTGACAGGATGAAAGAAATATTGGGCTGTTTTCTAACCATGTTATTCTGTCCTGATATTGCCCACTGATGGCTCAACCAGCCAGAGGTTCATCTGCATTGTGATAAATTTGAGCTGCTGCAAGCTTATCAAGAAAATGTCTACCATCAGGAATTATTTTATGCTATTCTGAAAACATATTGTTATAGAAGTTATAACTGAAAAAAATCTGGAAAAAGTTATACTAAAAGTATAGAAGGTAATGATTTGAGTTATATGTGTGGATTRCGGCCACTTAAATAGCAACATTGAACCATCACGTCACACATCGCAATAAAGTATTTTAAACCATACATGTACCTATGTATCTGATTTAAAAGAACATAGTGGAGTAAAACAAGGAAAAAATATTCAGGMTCCAAAAATCTCATGGTAAAATTGTACTTTTAATATTATTTATGTCTGTGGCGTTCTTATYGTACCATATTTTGGTGAAAGAAATGTGAACATTCAGTTGTGTCAGTCTCCCTGTTGCTGTCGTAGCTATAATGAGAATAAGCAGTCTTAAAGCCTTCAGATTCTCCTTTCTCAAGCTGCCATGCATCTGTAGATGGATGCGGTTTGCCCTCTGGGCTGCCAGGGCACACACTGCTGACTGACACTGATGCCCACTAGCACTCCCAGATCCCTTTCTGCTGGGCTGCCCTYCAGCTTCTTCTCTACCAATTTATACTTGTGCCTGGCATTACTCCATCCCAGGTGCAGAATCCAACAAACAGTAGGGTTAGCTCTTGCAGGTGGAAGATCTAAATGTCACGTTTCATCTTACATTATTTCAAATTTCTGTTTTTAAAGAGTTTGAACTAAATTTTTGATCTTCCCTATTCACTTCTATGACTGTTTTACTGTGTCAATATTTTTACATGGAAAAAAGAAATGGTACACTCTATGTCATATAAATGTTTTTCTATTGATGGTATATTATTTATGAAAGTCAAAAAGTAATTCCCAGGTTTTATCTTTTCCTTTCTTCATGCCTGGAAATAATTCATAGCTTAAATTTCTCACAGTTGTTCCTTTGGCTGCATAGTTATCAAAACTAATGTTCCAAAGCCCTGTAGTAAATCCTGTCCCGGCAGTGCCCAAGTTTAGCCATCATTTTAGCATTTATTTCCAAAGAGCTAGGATTGAGCTCATTATTAAGTCTTCATTACAAGAAGGATTTTCCCAATGTAACAAAGCACCCAAGTGTTACCGTTACTTTTGGAAAACCTAAGGAAACCTAATCACATGTATAGAAATCTGTACAATTTTAAGCAATTTATAAGTGAGCAAAAATAGAAAATATACCTATATTCTAAACTTAGTTGTACTGCATTTTAAAACTGTTAAACCTTACTGCGATTAAAATAAATACCTACATCCTTTGCTATATTCCTACAAAGTGCTAGATCCAGAGTTGAACACTGGAGAAAATAGCAAGCCATATGATCCATCAAAGAATGCTGGATGAGTAGTGGTGCTATCCTGGCAAAAGAGACATTAAGAATTGATACATCTTGGGGTTGCTAATTTCTCCTTAGGGTTCTGCTGTCCTGTCAATATGTACATGTAATTCCTGTTAATACTAATGGAAACTATACAATTATATTGTGATGAGATTAGGTTTTAGAAAAACATTTTAAGTCCAGTGCMAACTTAAATTATCCAGAGAATGACAACCTTAAATTTCTGCTATATTTCCTTATGTATTTATTTCACTTTAGTGTTCCAACGTTCAAAACTGAGTCACTGTAAGAGAAGGAAGCATTATTCTTCCAATATATAGCAAAGAAAAGAATGAGGTTCCAAATGATTCCATGTTGTGGGAAAGTTCTTTGGAACATTTTTCTAGATTTAATATTTTAATGAAAATAAGTGGTATAAGAGGAATCCTAAAAGATAATGCTCCTTTTCCTGTGGGAATAGATTTACTGAAGAATTTGCAAAAGCTATTTATACATGATAATATTCCTTAAAGGCAAATGCTTAATAAACTAGACACTGTTGGGATTGAGGAAGCGGCCAGGATGTTGCTGTTCTGCTACATAGTCATTTCTTAAGTCAAGGAAAGACAAGGCTTAGAGGGAAAATTGATTTATTTATCACAATTTAGTTATAAACTATAACATCATAGCAAGATACCATTCATCAGCTCATATGTGATAAGCAAAAATGCAAACTTCGTCAATGTACCATAATCCTTTCTTTTGGCATGTCAAACTACTGCAAAGAGCAGACAAATGGGCAGTTATCACGGTACAACAGATCCAAGGAAACTTGTGATGCAGAAGTGAAGTTTTCAAGCATCTTTACCCACACTGCCTTAGTTTTCTCTCTGCTAGAGGAGTAATAACACTTCCAAATTCTCAGAATAGCTGTATTAAAACCTGTGAATTTCTAAAATTATCTGCAAACTCTCTGAGAGTGATAGAAATCAGATTGACCTTATTATCTTGACACATTTCTTTCAGATGCTTTCAGATTTCTTTCCAGAATGCATTGTATCAGGCTTTGATGAACATCACAAAAAACCCCACAAAACTGTAAAGTTCATGTCTGTTCAATCAAGTGGTTTTTGATGTTGATAGACCTGAAGAATTTAGTTTTCAATCTCAAGATCAGCCTTATTACTGTGAAATAAATCAAGACATAAATCAACATAATTTTTAGAAACAACTTTTTTTCTTATATGACATTTGTAAGAAAACTTCTATGATATGAGTGGAAGCGTTGTATAGAAAAAACGGTTCTTAAAGCCAAATGGTACCTCTCAGGAAAATAAATTGGCTATGACAGGTTTCATTAAGCCTCTCCTTAAGTGAGGCTGTGCTGTAGAGGGGAAGTGGTCTCTGCCAAGAGCTGCCATTTATCTGAACTTTGGGCACATTCAACATTTATACATTTCTTCAATGGGATTTGATGTTTTCCTTAATATCTCTTCAGTTTSGAATTTCAAGGAAGCATTAAGTAAGAATTATCCCATCATCCAGGAAGATCTATAGTTGCCTGCCTGTAAAAAATGGTGCTTGCAGAAGTGAATGACATAGGCATCCGATGTAAAGAACCCTTCATGCCTCCAAACAGTAAGACAGGCTGTATCTGGCAGCTCTGCACTGGTGGAGGGAAAACGTAGTTTCCCTGCATCTCTTTCCTCTCCAGAGTACAGAACAATTGACCTCAATTTAACTTGCTAAAATGGGCAGCAAACTTATGGCTATTATTTCAGCTAATTTGTTCCATTGGCCTGGAATAAAATATTCTTCCTCTTACCTGGAGGAAACACAAAGTGAACTTACTCCTTTGTGGTGTTGTCTGCACAGAGCACTGAGGAAGCATCAGCAGTAAGAACAGCTTTTTCCTACATACCCTGATGCAACAAGGCCAACTGTATGGTTCTTTACCTGGGCTGGGGCAATCTACAATATGAATACAGGCTGGAGGATGAAGGGATTGAAAGCAGCTCTAGAGATAAGGACTTTTGAATAGTGGTGGATGAAAAATTGGACATGACCCAGCAATATGCAGGTGCAGCCCAGAAAGTCAACTGTATCCYGGGCTGGATCAAAAGTGGCATGGCCAGCAGGGCAAGGGAGGGGATTCTGCTCCTCTACTCTGGTGAGATCCCGCATCCAGCTCTGGCATCCTCAGCACAAGGAAAACTTGGGCCTGTTAGGGTGTGTCTGGAGGAAGGCCACAAAGATGGTCAGAAGGCGGGAACTCCTCTCCTATGAAGACAGGCTGAGAAGGTTGGGATAGTCCAAATCAGAGAAGACTTTGGGTAGACCTCTTAATATGTTAAGAGAACTCATACAAGAAACAGAGACTTTTTTTTTTTACCAAGGCTGTAGTGACAGTGCAAGGGGCTACAGTTTTAAACTGAAAGAGTGTAGATTAGGTATTAGGAATAAATTCCTTACTGTGAGAGTACTGAAGCACTGAAACAGATTGCGCAAAGAAGTTGTGGATGCCCCCATTCCTGGAAGAATTCAAGACTAGGTTGGATGGATCTTTGAGCCACTTGGTCTATGGGAGGTGTTCCTGCCCAGGGCTGGGGGGGTTGGAACTAGATGATCTTTTAATGTACGCAATCCATGTATTTCTGTGAATATCCCTATTAAATGTTTGTACCCTGGGGCTAACACTCTTGGCTCAAATGTACTAGAACTTACAGGGAGCTTGCCATTAAAGTTGCTGTTTTAAAAKAATACTTTTTTTTTAATGTTTGGTCCACTTCAAACACGACTTTACTAAGGAACTATCTGTGAGAACAATCAGTGATAAATGCCAAGTCCTAGAATTAGGGTACCTATACTGCAAACACATATGTGTACATATGTGTTGTCAACCAGCTGTTCCGGAGGGAAAGCAACAATGTGAAAGTGGCTGATAATGAAATCAAATGCACCAGTTTTTAGTATTAATTGCAGACTTTATTATTTTATGTGTGTGTAGATGTTTTGCAACTGTGCCTTAATATGGTTGGCCAACCTAAGAAAATAATAAATCAGGAAGAGACTTACCTAGACTGCTGCAAAATGGCCATATGCAAAACAACTGTAGAGCAGAACTATTGCCTCATTAAAAACTCACCAAAGTTAAACCCTTCTGGTAAGCTGGCTGCATGTATCTTTGGACTTTCTGACTGAAAAAAAAAAGCCCTCAGAATTCTGAATTTAACTTCATTGTTTTGGAACCCTGTTTTGGTTTATCTTATTTACCCCAACTTTACAGGTAAGCATTTATAAAGACAGGTATTTGATTTTAGACAACTCTAAGAGGAATGATTTTTGAATTTTTTTTATTATGATTCTTTCTTTTTCAGTAGGTGCCCTTTCAATTTKAGTAATTTCCACTGGATATCTTGAAGTAGTTCAGTTTTATACCCTGCGTTAGGAGGTGGTTCCTAGTGCTTTTCAGTTACTTATGTCATGAAGTATATATAGAGATGCTCTAGCTGGTTATTACTTGAAATTGGTCTTAGTATCTTTGTGTTAACATTGCACATTCAGTAAGTCCTAGGCCTTGCAGAGACAATCATGCTCCTACTTGCATGTACAATGAATAACTGCATTAATGATATTGGATGTGTTCTGATTGTCGAGTTTATGATTCTGAAAGTACTTTTCTGTTGTTTGTTTCTTTTTTCTGAAAGCAGTTTTCAGGAACTGCTTAGTTGTGATTGTGCTATAAAAACTGTGCTAATAACAGAATGGGAGAAAGATGCATGCTAAATTAAGTTTTTCAATAAAAGAATATCAATGCAATGACTCAAATATGATTTTATTTTGTGTTTTAACTTCACATACACAGACATATGGATACAGATAAATAAGTGAGAGAGAAACATGGGCAAAAGGCTAGATTATATGAGTACTGGTTTAATTTTCTCTCTGATATGTATGTACTTCAGAAGCGGCTTTGGTCTTTGACAGTAAAAGAGCCTGAGTGCTGCATAGCCGCTAAGTATCTTAATTCTGTTTTACCCCCAGTTTCTMCTTCACTATGTTAGCATCTCAAAAGTAACTCTCGTGGAAAGTAGAATTTATGCTGATCATAACTATGCAGCCACTGAGCTGCACAAAAGCATGAATGTGAAATAAACACTTGCCTGTTTAGCAATTTCCAATTAAAAAATATGAAAATACACAAAAATATTAACAAATTATGTGATTTAATGTGGGTGAAGGGAATATATTCTTTTAAATATATGAAAACTAAATACATAATATTTGCAACCCAACATCAGTATAACTCAGAGTATGTTTCCATGGCATTTTTCATCCAAAAATAGTCACATATTTCATTCTCTAAGCCAACCAGAAGATATGTGACTGTGGTTAACAGCATGCCTTATTGCATTTTTATGAGGTAGAGAGAAAAAGAAGGAAAATAAAAGTCAATATTCAGAAAATGTCAGATACCAGCTGCATGAGATTAGGAAGTTGTTTCACTTCTGAATAATTTTTTTCGCCACTGCTTATTACAGAGTTTCTCCTTCCCAAGGCCTGGCACCAACTGTTATCTTGAATGATACTTTATCTGGGACTACCTAAAAAGAGAGGCTTGACAAAATTAAAGAGTAAAAGGAGGTTATATTTATTTGAAGGCCTTCAGGTGCATCCAGGGCAGTCAGAGCTCACTCAGGGGTTACACCCTAAGATGGACTCCCCAAGATGGACGACCAGCCACGGGTTCTTCATACTTTTATAAGTTTGGTCCATTTGCATATCGGGGTTAGTTCTTCCAATTACAGCTTCAGGTAATGAAGTAATTCACCCCAGCTGTTGTTTACATTTCTTGGGGCCTGAGACAGTAAGGTGTCCTTGAGTTTTCAGGCCTGGAGAGAAGTTGTTTTGTCTGAAGGCAGTAGCTAACACTCTATACGGACTTCAGAGTTATACACTAAAGGATTGCAGGGTTACAAATATATGAAAAATATAAAAGCTAAAATCCTAAGGCATCACRAACAGGACATAAGAGTGATGAATTATTGTCATGATCATATGAGGTGACTTTGAGGCAGGATCTGATCACCCTACTTTTGTCCTTAAAGTGACTTATCCAGGACATTTTCTTGTTCAGAATAAGCAGAATTTTATCCTGTAATTTCCAAATTTTCAAGATTTCCTGGATTCAGATTAAGCATGCCCCATCCAAACTATGAGTCTGTGAAAACATCTGCTGATGTTATGGTGTTGGGAGTCTCTCTGAAAAGTGTGATTGTTGCAGTTTTAGTAAGAAATTAAAATATCTCTAGTGTTTATTGTCCGTAGCAAAAAGTAGAGAAAAATGCCATTTATTTTAGAAGTTATGAAATCTACTGGAATTATGCAAACTTTCGAAATTTTAATTGAAAAAATTGAAGGTTTCTAAAGCTTTTTATCATAAATTCAAGTATATTCAAGTTAATTTATCTTAAGGTGAGAGGTGATTATCAGCAATATTTAATTTAATGTCACCCTATTTTTGTGAAATTTTATGGCAGATTAAGACGATGAGACTCTACATTTTTATCAATGTATTTTTAGAGTACTACTCCTTTGATAGTTTATTAGGACGTAAAAATGTTAATTAAAGGTTCTTCTYGAAAGCTTCTTCCTCAAGCAACCCYTTCTATTTCCACTTCTGTTTCRGTTGAAGCATGACCTAAAATAGGAATAGCAATTTTTCTGACAKTTTAAACTATCATAGAGCAAAAAGAGCATAAATATGACATTCTGCATCTTAAAAAGACTTTTAAAAAAATTAACTAGACATTCAATAATTAATAATACAGTGCAACATCACTCTGTGGCTCTGAGCAATTTTCTGTCTTTCTAGTCTMTGAACAACCACTAGAATACAGTAAAATTTCTTTTGAACTAATTGATGTTTTGTACAGCCTGTCAAAGGTAGGATATAATCCTAATCCATAATTAACTTTAGTGGGTTGCTAAAAATTACATGGATGAGGATCACTGATGTTAACAAAAAATCATGTTTTTTGAAAATTATATAGTAGGGGAAAGGTTTAAAATGGTTTTCCATTTCTATAGAAATGGAACTGTTATTTAATATTATTCAAAATGCCATCAACATTGTTACTAAAACCAGTTATAGAATATAGGATTTTTTAAAAYGGAGCTGTTGGAAACATGACTTTGAAGAGAAAAAGTCTGTACTTTGGCATGAAGAGCTTATAGTGATAGGAACAAATTAACAGAGATGCTTTATGTGTCAAAAGGTTGACTTATTTTCTTTTTCCATTTTGATATCCAAAATCTTATRTTTAAAAACTATAGAATCACACATGCTTTACTATAACAATGAAAAATGAACACTAAATGTAATCAGTTGTCAACAGCAAATAAGAATTCACACCAGTGTAACTTCTTGAACAGCTTTTTTGTTCTTCAGAGCATGTGTAATATACTGATGCACTGGTGTCTATTATAAAATATGTAAGCAAGAACTCCTGCAAATAGGAAATGTATCTTTTAGACTTGAACACTGAATAACASGCAGAAACAGAGGATATAAACATGCTTTTACCATTTTCATGCATCCAAGTTCCAGGTTATGTTGCCCGTATTCAGCAGTTCTTACACAGCAATCTATATGGTTTATCTGGACAAATGAGACACATCTTATATGCAAAATCAATAATGTTTTGTTAGCCTAATTAATATCTTGACAGTTTAATGGAAGGTTTATTATTAATCCAATTAAAATGACATTAAGATTCATAATTCAAATTACCCTTTTAGAATTTGGCTCCCTAATGAATCAGTTTTAGGATTAGATTTAAGTCACCTCATTTTTCCTTAATAAACTCTTTAGCTATGTTTTAAGGTCACAATAACAAAACCCTACCAATGTACTTTTTTTGAGGTATTGTCATAACAGGTACRTTTTAATAGCTACTCTATTCTTACCCTTTCCCCCTTTCTCCAGAGAACTTTTTAGTACCTCAGAATTACAAGATGTGTATGTAACCCCAGAGAATACTGTTTATTTCACCTGCACAGCAGAAGGAAATTCTTTGTCTGAGATGCATGCACTTGTATACAGATCAAGTAAAGGAGAAGCAAGTGGTTCATATTGCTGTTTCACATCCCCTGCTGTTTATTTTTTAAAAGGATTTTATCTTTGGTAACCCAATGGCCATTATATTTCACATGTCTATATGCTTAGGAAGGACAGTTGATGCACATAGATGGTGGATTTTTTCTGATTTAATTAATTTTAAGGGAAATTAGGCATGAAAACACCTAGGAATAAATAATGCTGTCAAAAAAATATTTTCTTCAGGGTCTTCGACTTAAGTTTTTTTAAAAATAATGTAAATTGAAGACTTAAGTGAAAACTACTTTTCATCTCTTTGAAATGTCCTGGTGTTATAGGGAAATTGTTAACAGGTTTTTTCTCAGATAACATTGAAGAGGAAGTAAGGTTTTGAAAAGTTTGCCAAAAAAAACCCTGTATTTCCAAGCTGCACTCACTAAACCAAAGTATCTCTAAGTCACTAAACCAAGCAATCGTGAAGACTGTTTCATATTGAATTTATTGATATCAGCTACAAATTATGCAAACTTTGAAAGTTTGCATAAAAGCTCTAGAATAAAAGTTAACACWTAGTGAAAACTGTTCATTTGTTGCATTTTTTTAATTCTGACATAATAATAAAAAAGAAGAACAATTAATAGATTAAGAAAAAGTCTAACTCAGGATTAAGACATTAATTGGAGCATTAACTTCTATATGCCRAATTCTTCTTTCAATATATGAAAATAATATAAGGCTTTGCTAAAGAAAAGTGATGTTATTGAGCATAAGCATGTGAATGAACAGCCATCATCAGAGGMCAAAATACACAAACTAAGAGGAATGGTTTAGAGAAGACATACAGATCACTCTTGTCCTTGAAACTCAATATTCCAGATACATTAGACAGCACCCAGAGTTTCTTTGTGYATTCCACATCCCAGTAACAGAAGAGTGTCTTGGGGCAGCCATTCCTATACAGCTTTCCTTTTACTCTACAGATCTCCAGAGCAAAGTGTTCTGCCCTTTATCTTCAAATTCTTTCRGATATCTGAACACTGAGGTATTTTTACCTATTCCTTCCATTACATAGAAGCCCATATTCTGTTACTTGGGAGAGGCTCATGCCTTTATATGTGATGCTGAAGTTGCTTTATTCTCTCTTCCTTGCTTTTAAGGTGCCTATTCAGTCAGAAAAGTTGGAATGATACAAATATTACAGTGTTGATAAAGCTGTATGTTCATAAGTTTTCATGGTTTTAACTGACCTGCTAATACTAATACAAGTACATTGTGAACCTGTACTTGCATCACTATGGAACAAAATCCCATCCACTGGAGGCTTGTAGTGCACACACACTCCTACAATCAACAGAAGGGGTTGACAGGTAACACCTGCACTATAAAGAGAACATAAAGTTTGGAAAGGAACGAAGTACTTGCCCTGAAAAAGAGAATAAAGAGACTATGTTCTCCCTTCAGGTTACATATCCAATATTCTTCTCAAGAATATTAATTACTAATTTAACCTAAATATCAAAAKCTATTTGACTAGCTGACATTTCCCATTTAAAAATGTCTTTTAAAATATATAGATATTATAAACAAGATTGTTTAAAGTAACAATGAAAAYGGCTTGTTATGATTAAATATTCATCTTTTATATTCAAAGAAAATATGAATATGCCAATAATGCAAAATGTGCAAGATAAGTCTTGTGCTTTGTCCTGGGTTAACCAAAAAAGGATGTATTCTATTACCACCCACATATTTCCTCAATTACCAGAGAGTCCCTGTGCTCATATGAAGTACTCCTTATCTCARCTGAGATRACCATTCTGAGTAGATTATCTTGGTTAATGCCCCATCACCRAACAAGACAAACACCAACCAATAGAATGTTTGCTCCCCAACCCTTAGCTCCCCAGAGAGGCCTCATGCCAGCTCATTGCCAAAGCAACCAATAGAATGTCGGGAAAATCCCTTTCCATTGTGGAAGTCCCCTCCCCTGGGGGAGGTACCAGCCAAGAAACACCACATAAAAGCAGGCTTTGAGATGGGAGAAATCACTCCACTCTACTCCACTGGACTCCACTCCACTCCACTGGACTGGACTCGACTCGACTGGTCTACCAGGACTACTCCACTGAACTAGTCTACTGGACTAGACTACCAGGATGGGCCTACTAGGACTGGACTACCAGACCACTGGAAACCCAGAGGACTCTGGACCACCACGACTGGACCCTTCATCACTGGATACTCAGCAGACCAAGCCTTTCTTTGGGACTACTGCTTTCAACAGGACTGCAACCACTATCAGGTTGTACTGTGACTCTGTCGGTTTTAGGCCGGTGTTTCTGTGTTCCTGCATTTATTTTAACCTTTTCATTAAAATTGTAGTTCTGACCCAAATCTCTGTCAAGGCATTTGTGTGAGGTTAATTTCCCCTGCTGGTTACAGTCAAACCAGCACAGCTTACACTTGGAATTTAAATTCTTATCAAATATAGTTTTACATGTGAAGTTTTAGTAGTGTTCTTGTTCCAGATGTACGTCTGTTACTTCACAAATATATTTTTGAAGCATAGTTAGGAATATTTTATTATTTTTTCTAAATACATATCTACTAAAAAGAAAAAAGCATCCTTGCATTTGCAGCCTCCATGGAGCTCACCAAGAGAATTTACACTGCTTTACAATTTAGGCCATATTTCCTGACAGGGATGTAATTTCTGAAAAACAAAACAAACAAAAAACTATTCTCTAATGGTTAGGTATCCCATATTACTCTTCTTCAAACTGGCAAAACAAGTACAAAGAGAATTGTTAAAAACCCATTGAAACCCTATWGTACTGTAAGTATATTTTAATTTAGCTTCACAGATAATGTTGCTGAGTAGGAATGCTTATAAGCTTTCTGTTTTCAGTAGCTGTCACACTTAGTCAACAAAGAAACAAAGCTATTTTGCCCTGAGCTAAACAAACAAAGCTCTTAACAAGTAAACAAATCTTCTTCTTGTTTATAATCCCAAACCAAGTGTAATGAGCATAAAATAGTACAAGGGGCGATGACATTAATGAGTCACACTTGTATGTTTGACATATGGATTTTCAGCTCGAGTGTGTGGTATCCTACAGGTGTACAACAATGACACCTGTGTGTCTGTCTTTTTTGCTAGGGAATTCTCATACACTCCAATTATCCTTACAGTTGATACCAGTAGGGGCAACGTTCTGGTGAAGTATCTTTGCCACTTTGAAGGAGGAGAACAAGTGACTAATCTGGGAATCAAGACCAACACAGACACTATGTGAAGCTGGAGCTCTTATTTATCCTCTTAGAGGATAGATGTTAGAATGGAGTTAGTCACTCCCTGTCTTAACCATCAAACAAACATTATAAATACCTAAGCAAAACAGGAAAATAAGTTGGTTCTTCCTTGATGTCACAGGAAGAGGCTAGGAATATTGGGTTACCTGCAGTCAGTTAGCCCAAACATCCACCCAGCCCTGAGTCCTGTCTCTGACAGTGACTGATAAAGGAAGCTGTATTGGGTCTGGTTGAGATGGATTAGCACTGTCTCTCAACATTCACCTCCGCCATCAAGGMGCTGGGAGTGGGCAAGGTGCTGGGAGAGGACACAACTAAGCCAGCTGCCCCAAATTAACCAAAGCGATACTCCATACCATATGAGGTCAGTTCAGATATAAAAGCTAAGGGAGGGAAGAAGAATGGGGGGCATTCGTTATTTACAATGTCTGCCTTCCAGAGCAACCGCTCCACGTGCTGAAGCCCTGCTTCCCGGGAAGTGGTGGAACATCGCTTGCTGATGGGAAGTAGAGAATGCACTTTTTTTTCCTCTTTGTGTGCGCACAAATTTTTGCTTTTTCTTTAGTAAACTGCCTTATCTCGACCTTCAAGTTGGTTTCCATCTTATTTTCTCTCCCCTGTCCAGTTGGGAAGGGGCGTGGTAGAGCGGCTTGGTGGGCACATGGCATCCAGCCAAGGTCAACCCACCACAGAAGCCTTCAGAACAGGTTGGGTACAGGAGATATGGCTCCATCTTCTCTACTCCATTCCTTTATTATTTGTTCACATTGGTAAATCTCCCTGAGCTTTCTCTTCTCCAGGCTGAACCTTCTCTTCTCCCAGCTTTCTCAGCCACTCCCCACAATAGGTGCTCCAGTGCCTTAATCATCTCTGTGTCCATTTGCTGGATTTAGTTCAGTACATCCAAGTCTTGTACTGGGGAGCCCAGAACTGGACACAGATGTGGGCTCAGTGCTACAGAAGGATCATTTCCTCTAACTTTCTGGCAACAATCTTCCTAATGCAGCACAGAATACTCTTATTTGCCCTGAAGTCATACTGCTTTCTCATGTTCAACGTGGTGTCCATGAAGATCTCCAGTGTGTTTCTGTGAAGCTGCTTTCCAGTCATTTGGCCCCCAGCATGGACTGGTCTATGGGGTTATTCCTACCTAGGTGCAGGACCCTACACTTTGCTGAACTTCATAAGGTTATTTCATTATTAGGCTCATGTCTTCAGCCAGCTGAGATCCCTCTGGATGGTGACATGGCCAAATCCTGCTCCCAGTTTTGTATCATCTTCAAATTTGCTGAGGGTGCACTCAGTCCTATCATCCAGGTCATAAATGAAGAGGTTAAACTATACTGAATCAAGTTTTGATTCCTGGGATGCACAAGCAGTGTCTGACCTCGAGCTGGACTTCATGCCTCTGACCATAACCCTTTGATCCCAGAAGTCCAGGCAGTATTAAGTCCGCATCACTGAGCACTCATCTGGTCCAAGCTTCATCAGTTTTTCAATGAAGGCGTTGTGACAGCACTGAAAGCCTGGTTAAAGTCAAGATACATGACATTAGCTGCTCTACCCTTACCCTCCAAATTAATAAYTTTTTTTGCGGAAGGCTGTCATGTTGGTCAGGCGTAATATTTCTATGTTGAATACACCAAATCAACTTCTCAGTTTTACAACAATAAAACAGAAGTCACCATCTGCTTGTCCTTCAACTTATTTTATGGTTTCCTTGTTACTTGTTAAGCATTGTGGTTTTTAATCTTTTTGAGCTGCATCATTAATCAACCAACTAGTGTGAAAAAAGCAGCTTTTATTTCCCTGTAAAGCGTCTTTTAAAATATTACAGCTTGGGGTTTTTCTTGTCATTTTAGCAGATTCTTCATCTCTGTGTCTATGATACTGCTCTATTTTGCTTCTGTAACTGGAGCAAAAGACTAAAAATTCTCCACTGTAGATTGGCTGAGAAGTGATGAACAATAAGGAAAAGATTTCTCATTGTAAAGTCCATATCAGTGTGTGAGGCAGAGACACTGTTTTTTATGACATAGAATAATTAATATTGTAAATCAGAATTTATTCCCATTATGCATCTTTATAAAGAATAGCAAGGAGGATATTGCTGTGGCTGATTTTAATCAGACTATAAATCTTTATTTATGTGATGAATATAAAAGTTATGTTAATTCTTAACAAGAATTACCAGCAGAAATCCTTTTTTTTTCCAAGTGATGCTATAAATCTTGTCAGAGTCAGAGATGTACTTGTGGGATTTTAAACTGATGAAGGTATGAAAAAGGCAAATTATCACCAGGATATAAATGCCAAACTGTCTCAAATTTAAAGGTCATTTCAATTTTCAGTGTTTTCCTAGTTAGCACAGGGTTTCCTAGGAATAYTAATCGGCTAGTAACAAGAAAGATATTTTAGTCTCTGCTTTTCCCTTTCAGCAGACAGTACTACGTTTTTGCACATGTTTTATGTAGTTCAAATTAATTTCCTAGAACATCTCCTGCYATAATATTCAGTGAAAGGATTGCTGCTTAGGACCTTGGAGAAGAGTCTCATTACACTTGATATATTGCTGTCAAGGAACTGCTCCTGCACAAAATTAGTGTCTTTTGTTTGTGATACCATAATTAACAATAATTCATTTTATAGAATAGTTCTTATAGGGGAAGAATTATAAATTGTTATTATTTTCCAATGATTTATGTCTTTACAGATTATCTGAATGTTCCTGTATTGTTTCCTTTGTRTGCCCAGACATATGAAACTGGTTCCATTAAACTATATTAATCAAATCTTGTAGCCATTAACTTGGTAAAGATTTTACTACAGATTCTTAAGGTGATTAAATGTGATTAATAGATGGTGTCCATTCCACATTGTCAGAGAAAAAAAAAGAACAACACGAAAATAATTGTGCATTGATACCCTGGGTTTAAAATGCATAAGATTCTCTACTCTTCCTGAAACCCAATACCAGGAAATTCAGGTTAAAAGGACTCAACATTTAAAAGAATTTCACTGCTGCCAAGGCATGAAAATCTGCATGTTAGGAGCAAGCCAATATCCCAAGAATCAAATATCATCATAAAGGAAAAACAATAGAAAATTTAAGGTATTTTTAAAACAAGTCACATTAAAGTATTCCAGCATCATACCCAGTAAAGTGGTTTATTTGTGAAGGCATATTTAGCAGACAGGTACTGACATATGATAGTTACGTGTATGTGCAACCAGTAAGCATAACTTTGAATTTTTAGAATGAATCTTTCAAGATACATTGAAGACATCAACAATTTGGATGCACTGTACATTCACAGATAAATGGTTTTTCGAAATATTTAAAAGAAATCTCTTTGAAAAAAATTTATTCACAGATGGCAGAGTGATACAGTGCCCATATTTTCTGAAAATAATTTTGCTAATATGAACATATTAAAAACTATGAGATGAAAGGAATACTCAGTTTTAAACATTCTTAGACAAAATGCTCCAGTGTTTTGAAATGGACATCTAGCCCCAAATAAGCATTCAGTGAATGGAGACAAAAAGGAAAAAGAAAAAACGAAACCAGCAGTAAGTTTAAATGTGGGTGTTATGACATACATAGTAGTCATGACAGGGAAGATTAACAGCATGGATTCTGTTTCAGTCATTCTGTCTCTTTTCTGAGAATTACAGACGAGACTTTAATTTTTCAGACCTATGAATCATTGGTGGGTCATTCTGTTCAAGACCATTAAGACTTGGATAAGTAGGTTTAGAGTTCTTTTGCTTTTAATTCATGATTATGGATGTAAACAGGTGCACTTATTTCTGTGCATATTTACTTCTTAATATTAGCATATAGATGAGGGTGAATGTTCTATTCCATGAGGTAATTTATAATTCATTGTTTGCCAGGGGGAATGGAGCTTGTAGCTACAAGGACAAAGCATGTAGTAAGGGAGAGCCATGGTCTTCTTATTTTCTCTTTTCCACCATAATTATTKATTCCTTCTTCAATCTGCTTGTTCRTCTTGCACTCTTTAAAAAGTTTCTTATTGCAGGAATGAGCTTTTTTATGACATGACAAACTTGGTCTACTACAAAAGGGAAAACATTTTTCAAAGCTTCCAATCTGCAAATTGTTAAGCCCAGCTGCAGCCTTCCATTCAGCYGTATTGCCTTTATCCTTCTACTTCCCCTTTTATTTTCTGTGACTCTTCTTAGACAAGTAGGATTAGCCATTGGTTTTGAGATGAACTGAGAGTTTTTATTACATTTGATGAGGACTGGCTTCAACACTTTTGGTGCTCCATATTCCTTCCCCTGCCAAATTCATCAAAATCTTGGCTTCAGAATGTTTCTTTGTCTGATTTTTGGACAAGTTAATGAAGGAAATAGATTGTAGTTTTAAAGTTTAGGAGAAGGAACAYTTTTGTGATTATGACTAATATAAATATGGGGGTACTATATACTGAGAAGTAGTCAGAGCTCTCTTATTAAAGCAGAAACAAAGCATCATTCTGCTCATATACTTCCAGGCTTTTGAAAAGGCCTTAACACTGCTGTGAAAAGCTTCATTCAGTTTTAGTGACTTTAAGGTGTTTAATACTTCCTTGTTCGTATATGTATATACACTTTTTAATTATAGCTCCATAAAATTGTGGTATGAAGTTCACTTGAAAGCAAAGCAGAGGAACTAAAACCAGACAGTGTTTTAATTTTAGTCCCATTAGGGTTTTTTTCCCTGTTCTGTTCTGCCCACGGGCCAGTTTGTGAATGCCTGGGGGAAAAAAAAAATCAAATTTACATAAGGTCATGTTCCTAGGCTGCATAAAATGTGTGCAAGAAAAATAAGAGAAAGTATTATATGTATAAATAATACATTACTGTTTCTCTTAATGCGTTGCTCCATAGGACTAATGTAGTTGAGACACACAAATTGTGTATGCTTGATTTCTCATTTTGTCTTCATAAAGACATAGACATGCTGTATTCATGAACAGTTACACAGTTTTTGCCTAAACATTGCAGTGCCTGGAATTCTTTGACTCAGTTACTTTGTAGAGGGATTCCGCTTATTCATTCAAATTGTCTCTTACGCTCTATCACAAAGCACCACAGAAGTGAAGGGTCAACTTCTTATTCTGTAGAAGAACAAACATTACACATATGCATTTAAAAAATAAAAATATCATGATTTTAGTTTAGATAAGAAAATAACTCCTGGGGTGAAGCATTGCTTTTCAATACAACGTGTGTAACAAGCAACTTAATACCTTGAACATTAGTTTTTTGAATCTTTTGCCTTTCCAAGTTTATGTAGTGGAACTACTCACAGAATGATTATATAACTAGAATGATTTTTTTAATAAATTATTTTGTATTTAATTTCTCACATATATATGTATTTAGAAGTTAGCAAACTTTATTCTGTTCTGGCTGGTAAGATTACTTGAAATCACCATGCCTTTCTGAAAAAAGAGCTGGATTTATAAGAGCTTATTAYGATTTTATAATGCAGATTCTAATTGCTTCCATTAATAATTAGGTTTACCACCACGTTTTCAGGATGACTGAAGAACAGTTTAATAAGAAGACCACTGGGCCTCAGGATATATAAACTCTTTACACAGATTCTACATCACTGACAGTGCAAATGATCCATGTCTTGCACACTTTGTTCTTTATCCTTGTTAGGTAAGGATTCCTTTTTTGTCTGTGAGATGCTAAGTGGATGGAAAACCATAAGTAAAAGCAAATATTTTGATTACATCTGTGCTGTCTTACTGCTCTACTGTTTGCYATAGGTGGTGATCTCTCCAAGATTTCACCCAGCAATAAAACCCATAAGCATTATCGAGGGGCAGCTCACTATATCATAAATACAGAAGCACACAGTGCACAGTGCTTACAACCCCATCACTTGCTACAGAGTATAGTCTATAAAATAAACTGGTTTATTTTTTGTGGGGATGGAAGGCTCATTTAGCAATTCATTGGGTTGAACAGCCTTTCAATTTCTTCTTTCTTGAACTGGATCTTTTTAGTCAGAAAGAGCTTATCATGAATGCAAGCCGTTTTGAATCTGGCATTAATGAGAGTAATCAAGAAATCCATAAAGTCTATGCTGTTTTTCCTTAATAATGCTGCTAAACTGACTTTTATTTCTCAAAATAAAATATTGTGGAAGTGGTAAAAGCAGAATTTACCATTTGTTAAATAAACATTTTTGATAATGAGACCTTTTATATATCCTCCAAAACCATTAAATACAGAATGATCTATGAGTATAGTTTTCCAAGTTTTTTCCTCAGTACTTTAATGTGCTGTACAAACCTGACTTCCGCATGATTGATGTCGTGTGGTGTTGCCTTCTGAAACCTTACACATTGCTCATGGGGCCTGGCAGGATCTAGAAAAGTATGAGTTGTCCTATCAGAAGGTGAAGGTGAGGTTGATGTCACAGCTGAACATGCAACCCAAAGCTAACAGATGACCTTCTTATCCTTTAGGTGGATTTAAAAAATATTATTCTTTTATTTTATTGCAGTATTTTGTTTAGTAACCAGTATCTATATTGTAGAGAATTTTATTGCAAAGAAGAGGAGAGAGACACACTGCCTAGAATAGGTATCAGGAAGGTACTCCAAAACCTCAGGCACATAAAAATATATAGGGTGTGACTTGTTACAAATCTCTATCCTTTTGTAAAATCTGTTTCCATCTATTGCAGAGATTTAACTCTTGTTCTCTCTTGCTTACTGATTTTTTTTCTATGTCCCAAGCACACAGTGTGTAGTGTTTGACTAAGGACCACACATTTTAGTGTAAGGAGGGATTTTGACATTCAAAAACTGAGGGCAGTTCAGTCTGATAAGTATGGGTGGGTCATCTAACACAAATGTCTTGGAAAATCATTCTTTGTGTAGAAACCTACAATATTTTAGACTAGAAGGAACCTCCAGAGGTCACATGGTCCATTTSAAAGCCCAAGTCTAGGCCAACATGGTCGTTTTACTGGTGGGTAAATTTGTCCTAACCTTTGGTATAAGTTATACTTTTTAACTTGTGAATGTGTCAGAGATATTTGAGATGTATCAGTACATACAGACTTCTCACATTTTCTCTTGCCATATTTCCATGAAACCATGCTTACCATGGTAGCACATAATCATTTTTACAAATAGCAATGGAAACAATCCTACTGATACACCAAATCCATAAAGGAGATTTCCGGGTGTAATGAAACATTTAAAATAGTACTGTTTTACAGTATATTTCTTTAGAAGAACTTATGGCTTACTTCTTCAGAAGTGTAGTAATTTTCATATTTAAATCAAGTGGAATACATTTTACTAAACGAATAAAGTTTTTAATCCATTTAATGCACCAATAGAAATTTTATCCTCAATTCTGCTGAGATCATAAGAGACACTCACAAGTTTCTGATCTCAAGGCATATGAAGAGTTTAAACTACGGTCATTGGGGAGAAAGAAAATGATCACATTTCTAACAGTAGTAGATCAGAAAGTTAGAGGTTATATGTCTAAAGCACAAATTTGACTTGAAAACGGAAATAAAAATGCTTTAGGATGATGAGGTAATCAACCATCCATCTTGACAGATATAAAAAATTCAGTAAGAGCATCCAAATCAAATTTACAGAAGGTAATCCAAAGTTTTCTTCCCTTCAAAAGTTGCAGATATTCCTGGTCTTGTGTAATTTACATCATGTTATTTTATGAGTTTAATTTTTATTTTGTCACCTTCAAGAGATTCAAACAGTGAAATACCACTGTCAGCTCTCAATTATTCTGTCAGATTTAYTGTGGACTTTTTTTGTGATTTTACAGGACTCAGGTGACAATAAATACCATAGATATTATGATGGTAATTTGATTGGAAAGACATCTCCATTAAATTTTCCTCTATCTTATTTCAACTTGTCTTGGTCATTTGGTGACTCCAATTACATCACTAGGCTGTTGTAAATTTTTCTGGAATAGCTTTTGAAATAAACATTGCAGTTTATATTMGCTCATGAGCTACACTGGGTCATTCTGTTTGGTCCATAGCAAAGATAATCAGTATTTACGCAAGGGTGCCTGGAAGTGTTAAGAGATTACATTCACATTAAAAAAAAGTCTGCTTTTTATTTTCTGTAATTCTGAATAAAGCGTAGGGGTACAGGAATTAACATCAGTGAGAACGGAGATGATTGATACAGATAGTGCATTGCTTTGTCTGCTGATAAAGTCAGCCTAGTCTCTCTTTCACCACTTCCCTGTAAAATCTGAGAAACCCTTGCAAGTGATGTTTTGTTTAACATAGGATTTGAACTGGCTTAATATGAATTTTATTATGAAATATCTTTTATGAAAGAATAGAAAGATGTTGGTAAAATATGGTGGGGTTTTTTTTTTTTTTAGTTTTATTTGTGGACTGTCATTTCAGTTATGAAAAGCAGCAAGTTCCTTTGTAAATTTTGAGAGCAACCTTACTAGCACAAATGGGAAGATATGAGTGTGTATCTAGCATGCTGCAAATTTATATATTATGTACTCCTCTTCTGTTAATATATAATATAATATTAAGTACCAGGGAAAGTACGACTTAATTCAGGAAAAATAATAATACTTGAAAATGTTGTGTGAAAAGGGCTTGTGCAATTTTATCAACAAACTTTTAAACTTAGTAACATCAATACTGAAATCACAATGCCTCCAAAAGAAAGTACAGGCATGGTCTTTGACTCTTAGCTTGATTCATTTTCCACAAACATGAGTGAGTTTTTCAAATATTAAACAGAATTAGGATTGCTAAGTGTTTGCTTGGTTATGGAGACCAATACTTCAATCTGAATTTTCATTAGTCTTTACTGATTCTACTTCTTGTGTCAATATGGAAAATATAAAAGGAAAAGAAGAACTAAAAATGGAATCAACTGCTTCAGTTGTAAAAAAATTAGTTGTTAGTTGTTAGAAGATTAAGTCTCTGTTAAATTGTATTAAAATAGCTATTTTTTGTCTGTGAGGGACAATACTTTTGATGGCTAAAGTCATATAAAAGGAGTTTGCAGCTGTCTTCAGATCCTTGTATTATTATACAAGGTAGAGAGACGTGCTGCTTTGCAAGTAAACATCTTTTGAAGAAAATGTCAAATTGCTAACACAATCATCTAGTAGAACTCCTATAGGCATAAAATGAAGTTATGACAGGTTTGTAACATAGCTGAAAATAGGCATGGTTCTGTCAAAATAACTAGAGATATCAATACATAAATGTATCAGATAACTGATCTGCAGTTTTCAGGGGATGTGTACCAGGAAAATCGTTTTTGGAAAACAAAACTTAACATTAAAGGGAAGATGAAAAGATGTTTTACACTTAAAGTTGATTAATAAGCAAACACATGCTATTCACTTCTTAAAAATCACAGCAATAAAAGAAGCAGGTACAATACAGACAAATGGGTATTACATGATTAAAAAAATAACAGTGGAGTTAATTATTGTAGAGTAAAAGATGATATTGCTGTCATTGTACTACAGTTATCATATCAGTTATTTTCTGAGTCAATAAACAGGTCTTAGCATACTGTATATACAATTGTATATACTGGATCTTTTTCTCTTCTAAAGTGGAAGATTTTGTATTTTAGAAGAGAGACTTCAGCGACAGTTTATCCTTAGCTGTGTCTTCATACTTTATATACTAGCAAACAGATTAGTTTTTGCTTCATTACAGATCACTGCTATGATAAGTTTCCAAACATGAGACACTTTTGTAATAGAATGTAATGGACTGGATTGTAATRGACACTTTTCTGAACGTGCTTTAATAATCTCACCATTCATGCTGATCTCTTTATTCACTCAGTCCTGCAAATTGCTTCTGAATAATAACTTAATGGCTAAAGGTATCAAAGGGAAATCACCATATGCTGATGATGGCTTTGGTTCACATAGTGTTGTGCTCTTACTGCATATGATTTGCTCTTGGACTTCCTCAGAGCTACATTCCTTGTGGTTTAATAATGAGTCTCCATGGTATACAGACATGCGTGAGAGAAATATTTCATAGTTTGTAAGATGTATGTATAATTTAGTGTAGGCTGCTTGGATTTCCAAAATACATTAAACAAGGTTTTCCCTTCAAAGTATCTCAGGGAAACCAGCAGGTAAAAACGAACATTTTCACATGAATTTAAAAAGAATAAAAACCACAAACAACACCCAAAACAAAAACAAAAACAAAACAACCCACCAAACCAAGAAAACTAAAAAGAAATAAAGATGAAAGGAAAGTAAAGAATATTTTTTCTGCATTCTCAGGGGAGTCAATAGTACATTGTCTGACACTTGTGCTGTTTAACACATATGTAAATGATCTGTAAAAGTGTGAAGAGTAAGGTGACAAAGTTATTAAGTTATAATAAGCTATTCAGTTTTTCAAGGCAATGAAGATAACTGTGGAGAATTTCTGAGAGCTGAACGCTTTCTGAAAGATGATTGAATTTGGAATGACTGCTCTGTAAGTAATATCTAGATAGGCCAGGCTATAATTATGTTGTAGGACTTCTTTCAACAGGATGAATGGCTGCTCAACATTTTTACAGCCATCACAGACTAGTTGGATCTGTTCATGGCAGAGAAATCAAATYAGGCTGTGGAATACAAATCTCTATGTCAGGAAGTCTCTGAGGTGCAAAATATAGGAGTTTGTAATGTGGGACAATAACTCCTTACATTTCCTTTTTTCCAGACAAGGTCTACTACCCACCACTAGAAACAAAGCACAAAGTGTGATGGATCTTTGGTTTGACTCAGCCAGAAACTATTGTGGTTTTTTTGGATGTCGGAGGGATAGGGATATCAGAGGACTGCTCAGGTTTTTAGATACTTTTGTTGTCTTTATACCCGCRTATTTCATAATGATTGTAAATTAACAGGATAGATTCTGTATATCAGAAGTCCTCAAAAATTCTCTTAAAAAAAAAAAAAGGAAAGGATACTTTTTTCACATTTCATTTTTACATTGTACTGAACAGCTATGGTCCTTTGATATTGACAGGGAGCTAAAAGAAACGGAGAGAGAACATGTGTTTTGACAGATTTCATGGATTTATTATTTGTTTTGTTGTCTTAGCGTGTCAAGTCTCTCCTAAAGATTATACAAGTGKTTAAGAATGGCTTAATTTCTCTAAGTCCAGATGTCTCATTTTCAGAAATAATTTTTTCTGTCCCTTGTACACAGCTTCCTCAATCTCAACAAAGCAGAAATCTATTATCTTCAAAAAACTTATTACTTATATCTGATCCATAAAAAATACATTGCTTTTTCAAAAAAAAGCCACGAAACCCCAAAACCAAACTAAACAAAGTCTTCTAGAGTTTTTGTGGGAGTTGTGGGGTTTGGTGTTTTTTTTTTTTGCTGAAACCTTGAATTGATTCCCTTAGCTGATATCAAAATTGTTGTTTATCACGTTTCACTGAGGTTTTAGTGCTATATGCAATACAGAYACAAGATCTCCAGAAAGATGCAGAATTTGCTTCAGGAAAATAATGAAACGGCAATGAAATAACATAATGAAACATGCTGGCAGCAGCCTATCCTCAATAACCTAATTTGAATTACTGAAATAGGGTTATAAAGATTCTTTACCATCCCCATGAGAATTCTTCTGGGATTTTTATACCAGAGGTTCATTATCTGTCAATAGGAGATTTTGAAGTTTCTTTATTCTTCTCAGATATGCAGCTCTTTAAGAACGCAGAAGTGTAATTTGTCACACAAAACTGAAACTTTTTAAAGACAAGAAATTGTTCAAACTATGAAATTGTTTGGCAGTAGCACAAGACAGAGAAACAAGTTATGACTATTTTGAATCATACAATCTTTATGTCATCCAGCAGCTTTGATGCGCAATTAACTGCATAAGAAGGAATTTGCTTCCCCAGTTAGAATTTATCTTTGCTCACAGAAATTGCTCAGTTTTATTCTGTTTACTTCCTGTGTCTTTCTAGAACTTGAAGAGTGATACTTTAATATTGCCAAAACACTATTTTTCTCTTAGCAGCCAGYGCTGAGCTGCAACCATTCAGATGATGGTTTGGGGTTTGTTTTTCAGGAGGGGAAGGGGGCGACACATATGGGGGTTTTTCTACGGTCTCATGATGAGCCAACCTACAGGCTAAAGAGGTTCCATATGGTTGCTGCATGTTGGTTTGGGGGCACTGAATATTAGCTTGATTTTAATCAAATGGTGGTCTTCAGCCATTCACAAACTCAAGGAAACAAATSCATATAATATTGTTTCTGAGTGTTTGGCAGCAGCAACCGGGTTTTTCAAAAAACAAGATGTGAAGAAATACAGCAATGTTTGCTGAAAAAAATTTTAAATGACCTTTTGTAAACTGTCTTCTGGTGATAAAAAGGATTAAAATAGCAGTCATGCTAATCAATGAAAGGTGTTTATAAGCATTGCTTTTTTTCTCACATTAATTCTAATCTATGGAAATAAATCATCTGTGAATAATTTAAAAATCAAAAAGATTTGTTTTGCATATGTTGCATAAAGATTTGTAATTTTAAGATCTAAAAGCATGTTTACATTTTACTCAAAAAAATACTATTTSAACCCAAGCTAACTTCAGCTGACATACCCAGCCTTATAGTTCTAGCAGTGCTGAGCTTAATGTCTGACTTTTTTGAGCTTTTTGAGAGTTTAGAATTTGTAAAGGATTTAAGGTGGCTTTAGTGTTTCTTTGACTAGTGTTGGGCTCCTAGGAATGCTCAGAATTACTGTTACTTTAGTGTAACAAATAAATGCATTTTTSTGAGTACTAAAACATGGGGAAAAAGGCTGGTGACAGAATATAAGTGGGAGCTGACACTGACTTAAAAAGGCATTTCTTATGATGTCACCATGGTCTGATCCTAGAAATGTAGTATATTGTTAGTGAAATTCTTTTAATAAATATTTAAATCTCTCTATAAATACTAATGCTTATGTCTTTATCTATTTCTGTATTTAGTATTTCCTCATTCTGTGTGGACCTTTGCTTAAAATTTGCTTTGAGTTCTGCCTACTTTAGTTTGTCCTTTGTCCTGTGAATGATAAGTACCCCTGTTTCTCAGATTTTGACTGAAGAATCAGTGTGAGAAGAGTTGTTTACAGTATTCATGTAAAAATTGACAAGAGGAATTACTAAAAATTTGCTGTTACAGAAAAATCTTATTCTTTGATATTCATTTTGACTTTATTGTTCTTCAGTTGCAATTCATAGGATGTTTGCCTTCCATGTTTAAAAGCTGCAGGTTAAGCTTTGTCAAAATTAAATTACTATTGCACTCCTTGGAAAAAATACATTTTTTACTTGAATTTGTTCCRGTGTTATTCTCCAATTTACTTTAAGAATCAACGGGGACAGAATAATTTGCTTGTGAGTTGGAATAATATGACCTGTTTGTTAAGGATTGTGGGTATTTCCAGGCAAGGCAGATACCAGCATAACAGAGATAACTGTGTGTAAATTTTTTTGTGGGTAGGTTACCAGTAATTTCTTCATAGCATTTGATCCATTTCTGGATCAGCAGAAAGGCTTTTAAAACAAGAAAATTGCTTTGTCTAGTCATTAGTTTAGAGTTGTACCTTTTTTTGCCAGCACACTGGAGTTACTCAAGATTGTTATTCAGTGTATTTACACTGCAGAGTTGAACGAGTGCCACTTGTGCTCCATTGTGGAATATTTGACTTAAGTTCTCAGTATTGCTTCTGTGGGTAGCCAGTCTATTGGCCATACACAGGACTGACTGAAGTTAGGGATGGGCTTCCAGGTAAACCTCCTAAAACTGTTGACAAACAAAGTCTTCCACCTTGTTTTCCCATGGTTATTCTTGGTAATTTTTCATGGAAAATGAAAGCATTTCAATGTTGCATTAGCTTGCTTTCTTACAGGAGACTGCAGGAGGAAGGAGCAGTGGAGACTAACCATTTTGCATAGGCTGTGGTTTCACAAACATAAACATGTACTAAGGGAAAGGCTGAAAATTATCTYCGCCTGGGATTGGAGACAATGTCCGTAAGGGACATCAGAAAGATTGTGCTGGGATGCAACTTGRGTCTAATTCAGTCACTGACTACCCAAGGGCTTTGGTGACTGTGGCATGAGAATGATAGGCAATTACAAAGGTTACAATCCCTACCTAAATGATGGGAATTATTCATACATCTTCAACAATTGCTTTTAGGTTCTGTTGAATGTGGAGCAATCCCATTCTCCATTGAGTAAATGAATTTCAATTTTACAAAATTGTACTGACGAAAACTGCCTCTAAGATATGATTTGCACAAAATTTTTTCTTTTTCCCGTTAGTTTTCTTTTTTTTTTTTTTTTTTGTCAAGCAAGTGAAACAAAAATATTTATTTAATTCTGGGTAAATTGTTTCTTCTCCCTCTTTCCTTAAATTCCTAAACTCTTCGTATTCTTCTCTCCATCTGACATTTACACATCTTATTTGCTTGAAGTGTTCTGCTTACATATTTTTTCTTATTCTTTTATTCCTTTCAGTGAAMCTTTATATTTCCTATTTAATTTGCTGTTGTCTTTTGGTTTATGTCATTCAAAAAACATGCATAACCATCTTTACTCTTACAACATACAACAAAAAAAAAGAAAAGAAAAGTTATTAAATTATTTAATTAGGGGACAATAGCATACTTTTCAGCCAGATGAACATAAATATGCATCATTTTCTTTATTGGTCATGGATTTAGTTCTCCAATTGCCTCTTCACTAGCCAGTTTCTTTTTACATTATCCCTTAACRTCAGTTTTAATATTAACTTTCAAATTTATCTTTTTAGTAATGAAAGAAGAGTGTTTTGACAGTACAAGAAAAATAATTTTTGAAATGCAATCCAAATTTATAGTTGAGRTTTGCTGTATTAAAAATTGAAGACCTCTGTCTCAGAATAAAAGCACCTGAAAATATCTTGATGTACCAGACAAAAAAAAGGAGAGATAAAATCMAGTTTAAACCCAACTTGTTACAAAAATAAAGATTGTTTCTTAAGTTCAGAGGACTGGTCAAAGAGAAGGAGAATATAACTACATGAAGTTCCAAGTAATTCTGAAATTATTAATTAGCAAGGATGTCATGCACGTTGTTCCTAAGGATACATTTCTGTTCGTAGGAATACAATTGTGAGAAGCATTTTGCTGGGATATTTGTAGAAAAAAATATTKCTCTGGATTAGCAGATTTGCTACAGCTTAATTCAAATCAAGAAAAGTAAGGTTACCTGCAGCCTTTCCATGAACTTTCATGTGAGATAGATCAGTCTATTAAGCTGCTCATTCACCTTAGTGAGTGTTGCAGGGACTGCTAATAATATTTGTGGAAAAGTGACACTTTTGTAAATGCACAAGCCAAGATGAACTTACTGCTCTTGTCAAAACAATCAAGCAAGCCTATCMTCCATCCTTTAGATATGTTGGAAGACCTGAAACTGCAATTGGTTTTAGAAGTTAAACCTCTCTGTTAAAAGGGAGATAAAGGCTCCATCTCAGCTGAAACCCTAAACACCATCTTGTCATCACAGAAACATCAGATCAGCCTGAAAGACCTTAAYATACAGCTCTCCCACATTCGACATTGCATCAACACTTAACATTTCTTATCTGTGGTATTTTGGATGTGGTATAAATTTCAAAAAACATCTTTCCATCTGTGTTTACAAATAAAATGTATTGACAGGAAAAAAAAAAGCTGCTTGTAAATTTCTCAAGTTTTCGAGAAAGCATTAAAACAAGTAGATAAAGTGAAGTTTACCTGTGTATTGGAGACTTTTAAAGCCTGACCTCCATTTCACTATTGCTTTTTACTTACTTTAGTTCATGTAACTTTTTTCTAATTGAGTAGATCTTAATCTTGCAAAAGGTCATGCCATTGAAAATYCATGGCTAGTTTCTTTGATGTATAATCGTTTGTAAGTGAAAACGTTCAACTTCAAAGTGTGATATCCTAACTTTTTCCAGTCTTAATACACGTTCCTTTCATTCAGGAGCCAGGCTGCCTAATATTTCAGCTTGTAGCTGTGGAAGACCTTGAAATATCAAATTACATTGCTCATTAAAGCATTATGCTCTCAACAAAACTGTGGGGCTTTAGAATGGACAGTTTCATGCTTAGAAGGTTACAATGCCTATGAAGGACTGGTTTCATAATGACCATAAAACTGAACTTTTGAGTGCTTTTCGTTGAGCTGGAGGATTTTAGGAAGCATACATCACAGCATTTTTGGGACAACAGGGTCAAGCTGAAATGTTTTTAAAAGGTTGTATGAAGTGARTCACAGTCACTGAATGTAAGCTTATGTAATTGTACCTTAATATTTTYGTTTGTTAAAAATTGTTTCTTCATAAGATGATTTTCCTGTTCAGTTAAAGAATTTGAAGGGCGTGGGTACTAATACCGGGAAAAAGCGAATATCAATTTAATATACTTTTAAAGGGCACATGAAAAATTTGGTTTGGGAATTACAGGGTGGGTTAGTTCTTTTCTCTCCCTCCTCTACCCGCTTTTTAAAACAAACAGGAGATGCTGCTTRTGTTTGCTGACAGCTTATTACTCTTGGGCAAGTGATTTGTTAATGTTATGAAATTAAAATTTTCCTCACAAATACTATGTGGCTTTAAAGCATATATTAACCTAAATATTGTATTAGCTGTTTAAAGAGCAACCTAGTGCTGGATATAAAATATATCTATTTGATCCCTAATATTTTTTCCTATGTAGATCTCTTATATTTTGGTAACCGCCTAGTGAGGATATTAGCATTCATTTACTCAGTAGTAMTACTACTATGAGACTACCAGGAAGAATTCTGAAGGTCATGAGGCATGAGAAATATATTTGTTCATGAACCAGTTCTGTGGTTTTAAATTTACAGAGCATTAATGTTCATGAAATTGTAGCCATTAAAATATTTTCAATTCAAGAAAATTAATAATAGCTTTGAAGAATATCAGTCACTTTCTGAGTTTCTAACATCATGTGCATTTTTGTAGACTACATAACACATCTCTGAGTATGACCTTGTGGCTTGTACTTATGGTGGAAGTCATAACTGCTGATATAAGAGTGGGACCAGTCCTAATGTGTCTTTTTGTCGTTCAGTTATAGCATCTCGCGGGTGCAGACTGGTAATTAACTTCATGATACTGTAGTTTTGACTAAGGAACACTAATTTTATTCTAATTATAATTCTAATAACATTTATRATTCCATTATGACTGTGGTTAAGAAACTTCACAACTAGATTGAGAGTTAAATTGGATAAAATCACAATTTAAAAAAATTTAAAATTCCATAATACTCCTAATACTCAATYGTTACTGTCTGTGTTGCTAGACTTAGCTAAATGTGGACTAAAAATGTTGGGGTTTATGGTTTACTGAAGTATCAACCAAAGGGTAGAGGGAGAGTAGGGCAGGAAAGTGAAGCTCTGAAAGGCAATCTTAACACAAGACTAAAGTCTGACTTTAACTAATGGCATTTATCAATCTTTTTCATCTCATGACTTCAAAAGGAAAGCATTTAGCAGCTTTGCACTGATCGATTAAATGGCCTCTTGACACAAATCAGTAAATAAAACACTTTAGTTGTCTTTAGTTTAATCTCCAGGTCTTGAATCATATTTGAATTTTTATGTTTGCTTTTCTACACTGGAAAGTTTTTCAGAATTCTTTAGTGGGTGCATGCTATGGGCATTAACAATATTCAGAGTTTTCTAATTGTCTTTCTTTAAAACATCTGTCACCTCACATCAGCACTGGCCATCAGAAAAAGTTATGATCCTCTGTGTGCTTCCATTCTGCCTAATGTTCGATTTCTGGTTATGCTTCTTCAAACCCMGAAATCCTTCAAGGTAAAAGATACGTGCTGGGAATGTTCATAAGAAAATACCAACCTCTTTCTTTTCAAGTATCCTGGCAGATYGTCTATGACTGTATGAAGGATTCATTCCCTCTTCCTGAACTGCTGATTAAGCTGGACCRTGAACAATCCTAGAGATGAGGACAACTGTTCTGGCTGCAGAGAGGGAGTAATATACTGAATAGAAGTGATTATTTTAATGCCTCATTTTATGGCCCAAAGACTGGCCATTTTCTTGCTGATCTAATCAGAATCTGTCTTAAAAAAATCTCAAACAGGAATAAACAGGGTGTGAAAATAATACCTTATAAAAAAAAGATACTAAGGTTCAGCAGCCAACTTCAGTTTGAATGATTAGTGTATCCTTTCATCCTTCCATGCCTTCTTATTATGCCATAAAATGTAACATAAAGAAGAAAGAAAAAAAAATTACTAAAAAAAAGATAATTTTAAGGAGAATTTAGTGGATCCTGAGATAGGAGAGAGAGAGAGAAAGCATGTCACATTTTCTACTTTACTACAATTTATTTATTTCGAGCTAGCCTTACTAATCTGAAAGCAGGGATTTCTAACGAGAATATACCATCACTATTATGCAATTTTTTTAATATAAAAGGTCAAGATGTTATGTGCTGCTACCACATTGCTATGACCAAGATTTTGGGAAGAAATTAATTTTAAATGTTTTTTATAAACATGAACACTTGATAATTGAAATATTTGGTCTTTTTCTTCCTCAAGTCAAGTCTTAGTCATGAAAATATAAAGCAAAATGCTGATACAGAAGGTATGGAACACCGTAATGTAGGTAATGAAGGTAGGTGTTTTCATTCCAGATTTTTGCATGCTGATATTTTTAGTTACTAAAAATCAAAACTACAAAAGTAATGACAAAATTTAATGATGATTAAGATGTGATAACTGGAGTTTGAAAGTGTGTTTCAATATRAGGTAAGGCAAAATCATATCCAAACCAACCGTCTATGGTAATAAAATCTGASAATTAAATTTAGCAACAAAATGAAMAAATAATTAACATGAAAACAAATAATATCTTTTCCCATATTTATATTCTCTGTCTGTTTTTATATTTGCCTCATTATCGGTGTTCAATGTGATGTTTAATACTCAGACACCACCTATAATGAACTAATTTTTAAAAGAATTATTTATATACCACCTGCTGATCAGATTTTTGTATGTAAATCCTGGAGTATTCATGACCTCACAATTCACAGTCTTTGATTCATGTGTCCTCTGACAATGGTGACAACATCCAGTAAGTCCAACTGTTAAAACCCAAACAGGGTTCCTCAGGAATATGTAACATCCAGCAGCATCCCAAAGAGGGATCTAAAAATCTGGCAAAGCTGCAGCAAAGATCTGCAATATTCTGGAGCAGAAGTCACAGATGGAATGTCCAATTCCAAAATAAGAATTTTTTGAACTGCAAGAATTTTTATTTAACATATCYCTTACTAATATTGCATATTATGACATGATATATAGCAAAAAGAGGGTGAACTAAATTTTGAATAARTGATTTTAGTTTCAAAACTTATCAGTTTTTTTGGTCATGTGACCGGTTAAAAAGRCCTGTTTTGAGCACCTACGTTACTTTCAGTAATGGTGTAAAACCCAAAAAGCCTCTAGGGGGRAAAAAAAGTATTTTTTCCAACAGAGAAAGTGTCTAAAGTTTCTCCACTAAAGTAAATATCCTGATTTGAATTCACTTTCAGTTTTTATTTCCTTTTAGCATCTTCAAACTAACCACCTAGTTGAATTTCTTCAAGAATTAACTAGAAGAAGAAAGTTGTCACTTACCAGAGTTAATAATTACTGTTGGTTGTGACTGTCATGATTATATTGTTTATGACATTGGATGAGTAATTTGTCCTCTGCCGACAGATTAGAGGGAGTATGATATCTACAGAACTACAAATGAGTTTTATCCCAGCTCACTGCCCCATGTTTTGAAACTATGTGACCTAGGCTGTATTCTCAGTTTTAATACTGTGTAGTTATCTAGTAGGCATTTATGTGTGTATGTCTATATGTATTTATTTATTTGGGGATAACTCCCATTTGTGTTTTTCTTCTAAATGAGAACAAAATTAATCCGTTTGAATTATAAGTCATTACTCTGAAAATGAAGCTACTCTGTAAACATACTAATTGGCATAATAAATACTGTAAGCAAATTGCAACATTCACAGGGACCTGTGGCCCAAGTGATGTTCTATAGGAGGCACAAGAAGAAGGAAAACAGTTCTACAGCTCAAGTAGGAGCTGAAAGTCAGTGGAAAGTGTCAAGCATGATGTACTTTAATTTTTGTAGCTTAAAGAGGTAAGAGGAGAAGGTTTTGTGGTGAAGAACATGGGTTTCTTCAATCCATAGCAACTGAAGGAAGCTGTGATCCTTCCATGACTCATGTAGTTATGATGGAGTTAGAGAATTGAACATTGTGCGAAGTACTGAGGCAGTCCTCCCCCCCTGCAATYCTCTTCCACAGCCAGAAAAGCTGAGAGATATTGTCAAGCATTGCCATATTTCTGTRTGTTCCCCTTTACTTTACAAGGGGGTCACTGATTTCAAGAGACATTCAACCAACAACTGAAGTCAGGCTGAGGTGGCAGAAAACYCAGGTTATTAGGCTCCTGATTTCTGTGAATTTCTCAGAGGTTTCCATGATTATTCATCTACAGTGTGGTATTTTAGTTTAGACCACATATGCTTTCCAGAATGTTTAAACTATATTTTATTATATATCTGCGTAAGATTGTGCCTGTTTAACTTGATGTTATCTATCTYCATTTGCGCTTCTGTTGTCCCGAACTTGAATTCTAAATGTCCTTAGCCCTGGTATATTTGTTCTTGTCCTGTTTGCAACATTAGTTTCTAGAAAGTTGTTCTGAAACACCAAAAAGACAAGTTTGAAAGCTTTCCTTATGGCATAAAGTTAAATATAGCAAACAAACTCAAATGCAAGAATGAAAGCACTTTTATGGCTTAATTGTCTYATTAAAGTTTGCTATGAGCTGTGAAATTCTGACTTTCTGCAAATGTCTTTGAAGATACTATTTTCATTAATCAAGCAGCAGCTTTTAATAGAATGAATTTATTAAGGGAATATTTGGCAAAGTAATAGATTTCATACTATGTAAAAATTCAATTTTCCTTAGTCAGCAACAACCATAAGTGCTGAGAGCACTTCATCTATCCCACAGATACTTGAATAAAGGAAAACACAGATCTTTCAAATACCTTAGAATCTCAGTTTGAGAACTTAATGTGAAACTTCCATCTGGAAATTGCAATGCCAGATGGTTGTATAAATCCCAGCAGAAAATATACATCTGTCACTTTTTTTTTTATAACTGGTTCTATTTGAAGGAGGATTTATTTAATCAGCTTGGCACATCATTTAGCGTGTCAATCGTACATTCTGTAGCCCTCAGCTCTCTTTGTACCAAGTCCTCTTTCATTTGTAGGATGCAGTGGAGGTAATCATTTCTCTAACCAGATGCAGGATGACTGCTGATTTAAACTGCTTTATGCAGAAACGTGGTGAAGAAACACAGACGAATATAATTGAGTAAAATTCTGTAGTAAAGATTCTTGCTATCAAGTGCACTTAGCTTATAAATTTACCTGTCATACCTCTTCTCTGCACCATATAAAGTCACTATCTAGAAAAAGCTTTAGCAAGGTAATGGAAATAATCATAACTACTTCATGGAAATGTGCTTTAGAGTTCTATACTACTTCATTAATCCAAAGGAACAAAAATTACTTCAGAATTCACAGTCCTTAAAAATTTGAACTCATGGAGATATCTGATTGGATTGGCTTCCTAAACATCCTGTAAGCCAGCACTTCAAAATAGGATGTCAATATCTATACTAGTGAGGAACAGCACAAGCCATGGGGACCTTGATGTGGATTTTCTTTTTTCATTATGTATATGACAAGTGACTGCACATATATTCTGTGCTTATTCAGCTTTACATTTACATCAGGTAAACTCTCACTCATTCATACATCACTATTGAGTTTTACACATTTACTGGAATTTTATTACAGTCTTTTAAAAATTGTGTTTGGGCATGATATCACTGCCCACCCTACCTAGCAATTGTCTTCTGATGTATTTCATTGACACACACTTAATCTGAAGAGCAGAGAAACATGAATCGATTACTTTCGCCTCTTTGCTTTTCACTGCAACACAGTCTAGTCTGGCCCCTGCCTGAGAAAGCATAGGTAGGTGATGTTAACACTCTACAAGAGATGTATACTTCGGAGCTACTTTTCAGCATTTTAGTTTGGATTAGCATATTTGAAGTTAATCTCCCGGTTTCATCTGATTACTTTGCCTTGGTTCACATCAGGGAACAGACTTGTGAAGCAGAACCTTTTTTCAATGAAAAAAATCCAAATTGCCACCCGGGAATGTACAAAATAACTTCAAATCCAGAATGATTTGGACAAAATGGACAAAAAGTAGAGCTYACTTAAAGTTATTCCTTCCTCCTTGAAATTTATATAAAAATAATTTCATCTTCAATACAAACTGTTTTAGTTTACATATCTGGCCCTACTAGTGGGCCACATTGTTTTCTAGTGTAGACATAAATTTACCTTTGCCTTTGAAAAATATTTTTACAGTAATTCTTCCTAGAGAGAGCAGATATTTATTGACCTCATTGAGAAAAAGTATCTTCGCCAAAAAATTTTCAGAAAAGTCTACTGGTTCTTTTTTTCTCCTAATAGTTATCTAAACTAAATATAATGAAGATCACACACACTACTAATTTGATATATAAGTTCTTTTCATGAAGAAATGTGTCACGATGTAGCAAAACCAGGTCCCAACACACAAATTGTTCTTGGTTTTAGAGTTCGCATATTTTTTCAGCCTTTATTAGTAGGTAATAACCAGCAACATAGAATCATTTGAAGATATGTAAGGAYTAATTTAATATTATTAGAATAATAAAACCTGTGCATGGACTGCATACTCCACGTTTTTGATCAATGGTGGCTGTTTTGACTCATAACCATTAAGTCATCAAGATTATACAAGAATATTGAAATTTGTGTTTTAATTTTATTTCCCTAAAAGATAATTTTGGCGATGTCAGTGCAGTAATAGAAGAAAAGAATTAACTGTCTTTCAGGATAAAAMTTTGCCATGTATTTAATTGCATTAGATGGCTAAAACTTCCCAAAGAATACTGGAAGAGCTGCCCAGTGGCTTGATTTTTAGAAGAGCATRTTCACTAGGAACTAACAGTACACACTGTACTTTATATACTGGAAGCAAATTTTGTAATACGTATGTGAATTGCCAAGTTTATTCTCACAAATAGGTTTAAATTGAAAAAATTGTCATTTATTATTGCAAATATTTTAATGAGATTCTCCTGTCAGGAGGTGGAAATASCTAACTTTAAATTATTCTGTGCAATTACATCTCTTCTATTTAAAGGCATACAGAGTAGCCCTTGTAATGATAGAAGTCTTAACCTGCAAACAAAGCCAAAGCTTTCAAACTATCTCTGTTCTTATTTCATTTGCTCTAATCCAATGAAAATGAAACAAWTCAGTTCCAAATACATTGCACTGATCTGAGTAAACAGAATGAGAAAGCAATTAGAAAATTAAGTTAAATATATTACTTTCAGGAAATTAGTTAAAATGTAACATGCAAATAAAAAAAATTCATATGAAGATGTTATTAATAAATTAAAAAGTTCAAATGAACAAGTTTGATTCAGTGGCTACTGAAAGAAGACATTTTCGTGTCTTGATTGATGTTCAGTACTGTTGTTTTTTTAATTAAAAATTTTGAGATTTCTTGCTGGCCAAAGACTTCTCCCTTAGTTCAGCCAGAATGATGAACCAACCTGCCTTGGCCTGCAGCCTTGCCAAGAGCACATTGATTGGAAGCAATAGTCCACTTTTTGTCTTTCTCATGGAGTCAACATTATCTGATTTCCTTGCAGAATATTCATTTTCACCTTCCACTTTCACTATGTTTTTATAATTATTGTGTCTTGGTTTTCTTCTTCAGTTTRAAGAGTACTAGATAATATTTTGAAAAATTTAATATGACTGGACTGATTGCTTTATCATTCTTCATAATAATAATAACAATTATTATTATTATTATTTTAAAATGCTTAACTTAAAAGGACACTATTAAATGTAGTTAGCTGAAGAGATTGATAGGTCCTGAAGAGATCCTGGATGGCTCTATTTCTCCAGATGTACACACACATTTAACTACTTACAAGTTCTCTGCTTCTCATGCACAAAAAGAAAAGAAGAGTGAAAGCTATTTGTACTTCAATTCTTACAACTCTTAGCTTGGTTGTGGTTTATCAGATAGAATCTGCCAAGGACAGTTGAACAGGAATTCTCAATTAGCACCAAAATTTGCAGACAAGTCTTTTTGTCTCACAAAGCCTAAACTTCTAAAGGTGTAATTTTCTGCCTATTGTGTCTTAATGAGGCTATCTTCTACCATTGGGAAAAATTATGTGACTAGATGTTCTGGGCAGCCTAATGGACTCTAATGGAACGTTATTTGTATATTTTAAGAATTATGTTTTATCTAGTTATTTGAAAATTGGGCATTGTAGACAAAGATATGGATCCAGATGACTCACTACTCAAAGCAAACTGATGCTGCTTCAGACAAATTGTCACATCTCCCAAAGCATGCTTTCATGCATTTGGGAAAATTGCTCCTGAAGAAAAGTATGTCTCTCATTTTGTAAGAGAGTTTCTGAGCATAGGTGCGGATGATTCATGATTAAAGAGGAAAATACKGTATAGATGAAAAATTAAAAATTTATTTTTGTCTGTTTCTCAAAAACTTTGGTTGCACGTAGCAAATATTCTGTCTTGCATTAGGAAAGCAGATCTCCCCAAATTGGTGAGTTTAGGGTGTATCAATGTAAGGAAAAAGTATGCAAAGACTTTTATATTACCCATTTGTGGTGATTACCAGTTTAGAATTAAATGTCACAAGAGCACTATATACAGATGTATGCTGCAACTACAATRTGGCAGCAGTTCCAGTATCTTGCTTTTGTTTCATTAATCATGGCTTTTCCTTCTGCCTTAATGAAAGAGCTCAAGGAAATCACTGCAGCCATGACATTTTGCTTTCAAGAGTTTTGGATAGACATTTCTAAATACAGGACTTATTGGAACTTATTGTCATATTCATAAATTCTTACTTTGTCATTTTATATGCAAAGGTATAAAAATTTTGATTCATCACTTGAATAAATTTATGGTTTATGCTTCTCCATATGTGTAGCATGAACATAGTCCTGTACTGTTTAGGAAAAGAAATATTGCTGTATTTTGAGTAATTTCTTATGGATCTTGGAAATTTCAAAGTCAGGTAATTTCCCTACTTTTTTTCTATACTACAAATTAGCTGTGTCTACAGTCAGTCCTTATTTTCAGTATAAAGCATTCAACACCACCCAAACCCAAACACCTGTAAAACACTATTAGGACTACATGACTGAAGAAAATATGGACCTGGCTCCCAGTTTTATATTGCCATCTAAGATGGATTTACACTGCTTCAGGCTAAGTGAAAATTGACATTTAACATACTCTGACGAAAGAGAATTTTTTACTGACTTAGCATATATTTTTAGAATTCTATTGTCCAGTTTGGTGGTCATAATTACTTGTCAAACAGTCAAAAATTACTTATGGTTAATGAATAATAAAAGTAGTTTTCTCGCATTGTTCATATTGAAAACATAGTGATTTCTGTGTTCAGTCAACACTAAGCTGGGAAAACAATACCTAAGTAAATTGAAACTATCTTGAGGTGATTGAAATGCCTCTACATTTCATGGCTGGTAGAGTTTACTAACCTGCCAGTATTCCTGGTTTAAATATATAGAGTTTGTCATCTGTCAAAATTTGTTAAACTCAGTGTTYGTAGCTTATTGTAGACTAAAAAACCAGCCAGTATTGGTTTTAATACAAGATTTCTTTGAGGGCTTCCAACATTAGCAGAAGATAGTATTCAGAATACAGGCACTGGCGGTCCTCTGCCACGTGATGTTTATAACTCTGAATGTCACACTACAAATTTTGAATCTGTTAGATGAAGCAGCCTAGATTAGCTCTCTGTGTTGTCATTGCCTGGTTATTTCTACTTCACACTGTTGACTTAAAGCACTGAATCTTAATGTCATTTTTGAATTGTATTTAACACTCACATTTTCTCACATTGTTGGTGTCCTCAAATTCTAGCAAAAATCATGAGACAAAGTTCTTGTCACTCTTCAAGTGTCTCACCAGATTCCCATAACCTATCTGTTTAATTCTACTAGAAGGAACATCTCAACACCTCTGATAGAAACATTGTAAACATGAAGYACCCCGATTTTAGAGACCACGTCAGCCAGAGAGATAGAGTGCCTCAATATGTCACATAACATCAATTTTTGTAATAGAAGATGTCTATGGATAAAGTAATACCTGTCTATGGTTAAAGCAATACATTTGCCTTTTAATTTTGCAGTAGTGAAGAAAATTTTACAAAAATATTATGCTTTGTAAGATGTTCTTGGACAACTGTCTGAAGATTCATCGATGAATGCTTTTATTACACAGTAAGCAAATATTAAAAGAAGAAAGGTGTAACTAGTTACATATCTGTTCTTCTTAAATGAACATCATTGACAAAGGCTGAATGTCATGATTGTATTCGTACATCTATTATTATGCACTCCAACTTCTATGAACACTGCTGATTTTACAAGATCTTCTTGYGACAAGGTACACCCTCATTATTTCCAAATCTCTTTGAACTTCAATAGCTTGTGAATACTAACCCTGGTCTCCTAGTTGTCATTCTGAACAACTGCTATCAGCTTTAACTCATCAGTCATGTCGCTTAGGTCATTGGAGTATATTCTGAAGTTAGCAAGTCCTAATGACAATTCTTGTGTTTGTTTATATGTGCTATTCTTTTTGTGAATTTATTTTCACTCTGGGGAGTATCAGTTTAAATAGAGCCTACCTTTTAACTATCTTTTACACCTTGTGCATTACTTATATGACTGTTGATTTAATCAAGTATTTCTCCTACAGTAGCCAAGGTTATTTGCTATTGGAACAATAAATACATATTAAAAGTGATTATTTTTTGCCTTATCCAAAAATGGCATATTAGTCCGCCTTAGTTGTTTAAAGACAATAATCTCAGTGGTTTTCCTGAATTAAAACAGCTGTGGTTCCTGTTCATGCTAAAGTAAAGCAAGTACAGGTTAATGCATTGATTCCCAAGAGCAAGAGAATGAAAGGCTGATATGGGTATGTTATGCAAAACAGCTTGTATCAGTGAAGCAAAACATAGAATCCCTGTTGTTCAAGCACACTTTCTTTTTCAGTAGCAGTCAAATGTAAGTCAAGATAAAAATCTGAGAGGTTGTCTCTTTCCAACAAATGAAAGAAGACACTAATGCTACTGTTCTCTSAGCTGACCTGAAGTCAGAACTGAATCTCAGTCCCTAATTACCATCTCCTTTTTTTGGATAGGTAATAACCCACAATATTTCTTTTCAGATATGTTATTGACTGTGACTTTAATCTGGCATTCATAATCCTGATCATCAGAGGCAGTGGCAGGGTTAACTAGTGGAAACCAGCTTTCATAGAACATGTTGCAGTAAAAAGGCATTCTGTGTTTCACATTTGCAAAGCATYGCTTCTGTCATATCAGGTCTCTAATTTATGTGGTCTGTACTGACTTCTTCCTCACTAAATGATAGCCAGAAGTAGATTGCAAGGCACAGAGCAAAGTACTCCCTGACACCAGCTGTGTGAAGGGTTGCCTAGGGTTCAACCTTTCAAAATGGTCAGAAACTGCTTTGTGCTGTGGAAATATTATTCCTGGTAGCCATACAGAAACATGTGTAAAAACAAGAAACAGAAAAGGCTAAAGGCAAAACAGAGAAAGTAAATTCAGATAACTGTTTTGCTGGATTCCAAAACATTCCAAACTTTGCRTGCAATAATGGCTTCATCCTTAACATGCTGTGCTCACAGTTAAGGTGCTATTGGCTTGTAGATACATTTCCAATTTAGGCATTTTGTTTTCAGACAAATTGCCCRTAACCTACGTGTATAATGTTTTAGTAGCTATAATTCTGTGCAGAACCTAGAATTCCAGTATCCATTCAAGTACTCTGTAGCATCAATGTCAGCTAACAGTTCTACTGTAGTGGCACACAGAAACTTAAAGCCTGATCATGTTTTTATGAGCAATCCTTTGGGCTGTTGTTAGTGTGAAGTAGTTTGGGAAAACACATTTTCTTAACACACCTATTAGGCAGAAAAACCAAAAGGAAGTGAAGTAGTTGGAATTTAAATTCAATTCCTGTCACTCAGATAATTAAAAAACTCCTATGCAAAATTAAAGGATTTATTTTGGATTTGTTTCAGGTCCAATCATCTTTATTAATCAAGGTTATTATGATTTCATTTCTGAATAAAACAGRTTATCTCAGAGTCCATTGTTTAATATATGAAGTTAGAACTGTTTTTCCCCATGAGTGTAGCTTTATTTACGTACCATCTCATCAGTACCAAGTCAGTCAATTTCACGATTTATTTTTTCGAATTCTTCATAACAAGCATTTAYTTTTATCATGTTCCCTCATTTTTCATTCATTTACCTAAATTGTTTAGGAATATATTGAACAATAGAARTCTTAACACAGTGAACTGTCAAAGCTCCTCATCTAGAATAAAGACAGTTTTCCTACTGTCTTTGACTTACGTCTTAATTACATATTTATCCCAGGACCTTCTCTTCTGCCCAGTGTTTTAGTAATTTCCCTAGGAGCCTCTGAAGGATTTCGAACACCTTCAAAAAATCATTTGGAGCTCCAAGTAGACAAGATTTATTGATAAATGCTTCCTTAACATAAGACACCTGACCAACAGATACAAAAAAGTCTCTTTATTGTAAATAGAGTAAGTCTATGTTTTAGGAAATTTGTACATTGACTATGCATGTTGTGAATGCTAGAATATTTTTTATTATCTTTTCCAGTAATTCAGATTATATTATAACAATTCTATAACCATGTACGTGTTAAAAGGGATGAGATTTTGAGAGCTTCAMTTTGACAAAGAAGATTAATGCAAAAAAAAAAAAGTAATTAGAATTTATAGATATACTGAAGAAAAGTGTAGAAAATTCTTAAAGAGGATTAAAGCAAGGGGTGGGGGATGGAAGGTTCACTTAAGAAACACTTACTTTGGAAGTTATGTATGGGAACTCTCTTCAGGCCCTGTGTTTTTCTCTGGCAATTTCAAGTGAGGTGCAACAAGGAAAATTAACACTACCACTTGATATCTGCTGAAAAGTTAACTGGTCCATAAACCTGTTTCAGCTTTCCTGGTTGGATTTGTTTTAATTCCTTTTCTTTACTTTGCTTTATTCAGTAGACTTTGTTTCTTGTGCTTTGCTTTAGTCATGAGGCATTTTTTGTTTTCAGTTAGARGCAATACTATTATTCTCTTGAAATATAGAAAATCTCTTAGCTATATGTTGCATAAAACATGACATTTGTTTTGTCAAGGCAAAGTCTGTCAACATACAACAAAGCAGAAAAAGCTTGTCGAGAAAGGATTCTGCTTCTAGAATCTTAACAATATATTAACATCATCTCTAATGTAATAGAATTGAATGCCATTCCTTTGAAGTTCCAAAAGTTTTTCAACTCATGGAAAAACAACATAAATGGATGAATGCTGTTTTGAATTTTCTCCATTTTTAGCTTAATTTTTTCCATAAAATGYTTAATTTTCCTGTGAAACTTGTCATTTAGATGCAATGTTCCTTTTTTCATTTTTAACTTCAGATTAAAAAAAAATCAACATAAAATGCATCTGAGGGAAAAAGTAGTTGCTGAAAGCTGTTCGAGACTTTGGAGTTTACTGCTGAAGTGAAGCTCATGAACAGCTTTGAAGGATAAGGTTTGTCTTTTTACCTGAAACCAGACTTTTCAACTAGATYCATCATTTTTTGAAAAATTACAATTTCTAATTGCATTATTTTCTTCTAGAAGAATCTACGAACACTCTTAGAGTGTACTCTAAGCACTAACTTAGAGTCCTTGATGAAAAAAAGTAAATTATATGATTCTTTCAATATTTTATTTGGGCTCCACATTTTTACTTTCTGCTGCTGCTACCACCAAGTAAAAGATCAGTCTAAACAATTACATTTTGGAGAATTTAATTCTTGGAAAACATGCTTATAATGCATGTTGAAAACATTATTTTCCTTACTTTGTAATGGTCAGTTATTACGTACAATAAGCATAAACTTTTTCCTATAAATGTAATGAAATAAAATTTTATAGGAAGTGATACCTAGTCCGCTGCTATTAAGAAAAATTTCAATTATGTTCTAGTGCTTATGTTTTACTGCACAATTTATCCTTTGCAAGAACTAGCTATGAGAGTACTTACCTGAAATTGTGCAATAATACATAGTATGTGTTTAATAGACATAAAAGAACAACTTCATTCAAAAACCTTCCTCCTTGGCTTGTTGAGGGAGATTTTGCATTTTTACAGCTCTGTCTGTAGACGATAATTGTTTGTGCTTTGCAATTCTCTGGAGATTCTTGTTTTAATCTTTTTAAATACCTTTCCTATGTTTAATTAATTTTTATGACAATGGAGCACAGATGGTCCTTTAGAAAGTGTTTGGTTCAGAGCATTTTAGAAGAAAATGTGATTATTACTATACTTTTTTCCTGTGGCAATCCCTATCATATTGTCACTTCATCCTTAATTAGTTCACACATATGTAAGATTAATATTTGTTTGTTTGTGTAAATGAGTGAGTGAGTGAGTGAGTGAGTGAGTGAGTGAGTGAGTGATGTTGGGGAAAATGTTGTTTCCAAAATCTGACAAGACTGAAATTGATTTGGGTGTCATATTTTGTATAATCTCAAAGTAGAGCTGACTAAGCAAACCTTAATCTTAATAAAAAGAACACAGAATCAGAAATTGTGCCAAGAGTCTCAAGAGTCTRTGAAAAGTGAGATAAGCTCTTCTCACACATCCGTGAAACTGAGTCTGTGAGATTGAATGAACAAGGTAAATGGCTTTAAGGTCTTTGATCTTTGTTTCAATTTTTTTCTCAGAGACATTTCTGGGTGCCATGCAGGTTACTGAGGTGAGTAAATTGAAACCTCTTCTGAGATGAGAATACTGTGCATAAACAGGTCAACAGCACATAACAAAATGAATTATGCAAGGTTGAAATTCTTTGGTTGTATATGAAGGAAATACATCAGGACAAGCACAAGCACAAGCTGCAAGGACTACTGATTGAGATTAGTCCTGTGGAGAAAAACTAGTGAGTGTTTATAGAGGAAAAGCTCAGTATGTCTCGGCAATGTGTGCGTGCAGCCCAGAAGGCCACCACCATGCCGGGCTGCATGAAAAGAAGTGTGACCAGCAGGCCAAAGCAGGTGATTCTCCCCCTCTTCTCTGCCCTTGTGAGACCCTACCTGGAGTTCTGTGTCCAGCTCTGGGTTCCCCAACACATGAAAGATGTGGATCTGTTGGAATGAATCCATTAAGAGGCACTAAATTGATACAGGACTGGAGCACCTCTCTATGAAGACCAGCTGAGAGAGTGGAGGTTGTTCAGCCTGAAGAAGGCTCAAGGGAGACCTTAAAGAAGCCTTCCCATAACTAAAGGGGGCTGACAAGAAAGCTGGAGAGGGACTTTTGACAAGAGCATACATACAGGACAAAGGGAAATCACTTTAAGAGGAAGGAGAATAGGTTTAGATAAGATATTAGGAAGAAATTCTTTACTATGTGGATGCCCCATCCCTGGAAGTGTTCAGGACCAGGCTGGATGGGGTTCCAAGTAACCTGGTCTAGTGGAAAGTGTCCCTGCCCATGGCAGCGCAGTTAGAACTAGATGATCTTTAAGGTCTCTKCTAACCCTAACCATTCTACGATTCTATTATCTATTGCAGCAGCAGTTAAGACCATAGCAGCTACAAATCTTCTCAGTTATGAATCAAATGGAGTTTGCACAAGACCGGTTTTCACATCGAATTTTTTTACTATTGCAGCTGAAACTCCTATTATGTTGAATGCATATAGTGAAATTACCTGTGAGTGAAATATGAAACCATATTTCTAATGAAATCTTTATTTTTTTAATGTCTGGAAGTGAACATCATAGTTTTAATGTGGGTGAATATTTTCAATTTTCTTTTTTTTGACTTGCYGGTTGATAAGCAGTTGGCAGAGAATAGGCTAGTACTATACTCTGCATGCATTGTGCCATGAATGCTCTCTAAACACAATAAAGTGCTTAATGCATTCTCTTTGGTAGTTAAACCACACATTAGGAAATGACTTTTATGGCGCTGATAATGCAATGCTTGGGAATTGGATAGGTGAACAGAACTGAGTGGTAAATTTCTTGAATGACAAACATGCATTCCTGCATCAAAAGCCTGATCTTTCCTCACAATTTTTGCAGTGCTGTTTCTCCCAATGGATATCCAAATGGAATATGTTTTCTGATCCCTACAATATTCMGTGAATTTCAAGTCTGACTGTTATCGTGAGAAATATTTCTAATATCTTCTTAATAAATATTTTCTTGGAGGAAGGGATATGTCAAAAGAATTAGCCTTCTATAGTAAGAAGACAAGTGTACAAGCAATGTATCATACCAGTCACTTTACTTTGGACATGGAGAGCATAATTTAGAAAGTGTTTGCAAATGATTCATTCATTTAGGGTACGTTCCCTGTCATCATCATCATCATCATCATCATCATCATAATTTTCCCATCATTTTTGAATGATTAAGGACAATGTCTTCTCCCATCTACCATTTTTCCGTTCTCATTTTTGCAACAGTCAGTGTCAATACCGGATCTAATCTGTCAGTCTTTGAGAAACACTCCTACTTTGATATGAAAGATTATCGGGCAGGCAATATAACTAGGAAGCTACTATGTGGTGGCTGTGGCCTGTATTTTGAAAGTGTCATATGATTGCCTGGATAGATAGATAGATAGATAGATAGATAGATAGATAGACAGACAGATAGATAGACAGACACAGAGTAACAAGAGACATTTCAGACACTTCAGCTTTTGAAGGAATATCTTATATCACTGCACTACTGGCCCTATGTATAAGACAAATTTGCAAAGAAATATATTATTATGTGAATTAGTGATGAYAAAATTTATAGATGTCTTCATATGTGCCTGACCTCTTCCAAAAGCATGTTGTTTTCAGATAATATCTTACTGGAATTCCCAGAATTTCAAAGAATAATGAAGCAAACAACGACAATCAGCTATTCCTTRCTAATAATCTGAGGAACWGTTCCTTCCTCAGGTTTTCTTTGATACATTTGTACTTTTTTTTTTAGTTCTTTGTGGACAGAGAAGGAATTTTTCACATTTGTTCAAACAGTTGTTTGCAATAGTATATCTAAATATATGAGGGGTTTTTAGTACTTGTAAGAGTTCTTTAGAGCATCCACTGTTAGGCTTTTATACTCAGTTGATCTCTTCATTTCATGCTTTGTTTAAATTTCTTAGACTGCTATACTTATTACTTAACACRAAGTAAATGATCATAATTTCAAAATTTCTCTTGTTTTCCTGAATTGTGTTATAACGTTATGGATGTTGTAACACCATGTTTTTTTCAATAAATGAATTGGAAATAACARGTTTGATAAGAGGAAGTAGACTCCAACAGCATCAATAAAGTAATAMTATTTGCTTTCATATTGCTGGTACCACTCTCTAGCACTTGACCTACAGGATTAACCATCATCCTCTGAAAGAAGAAGAACTTAGATTGAAAGAGAGTAGGTTTAGATTAGACAGTGGAAAGAAATTCTTTACTCTGAGGTTGGTGAGACTCTGGAACAGGTTGCCCAGAGTTGTGGATGCCCTATCCTCGGAAGTGTTCAAGGCCAGGCTGGATGGGGCTCTGAGCAACCTGATCTAGTGGAAGGTGCCCCTGCCCATGGCAGGGAGTTGTAACTATGTGGTCTTTAAGGTTCCTTTCCAATCCAAACCATTCTATGACTCTATGAAACAACTAGTGGTTTTCTGACTGGCTGAGAGATAGCAAACAATGGAGTCAAGAATGTCCATAGAACAATGGAATCATGAATCATGAAATGTATTCATTACTATTGGATTATGTTGCTCCGGGTCAGTTATTGCAAAAGAGGCAGGCACAGGCTTGCAGATGCATTTTCAGAGCAGCTGTGGCTGAGTACATATGAACACATATCTCACACTTCCTAGTGAAAGACTTGCTTCTGGTCTGTGCCTTGCTTTCAAAAACCTACACAGAGCCTCTCAGTTAACCTCCTATACATCAGAAGCATCAAAATGTTGTTTGATTTTTTTTTGCAAAGCAGGGCTTCTTTTCCTCCGTTCTTTCTTCATAAATGCATCCCACAGTTCACATTCTGCTGYCTGTTATATCCATCTATCCCTGCTTCCCAAGACTCCGTGTAAATAACCCTGAAGGACTACAATCCATGGTAGGAAAGAAGTTTGCAGAAGGCTCTCCTGAGAGGTCCTCTCAGGATCCAAAAAAGCCAGACTTCTCAGCAGGTAACAGGGAAAACACCTCCTCCTCATTCRATTGATTGATCACCCTTACATCCGTTAGTTACCTGTTGCCTTTTAGCAGAAAGGGTAGTTCCTGAGTAATTTCAGGAAAAGTGGTGTTTAATTTTCGCTCTGTAATAATGGAGGAAATATTTCTCCTTCAGTATTGCTTCTGGGAGAGTGCTCCAAGAGGCAAGCAATCAAGCTTTGGTACAAAGTGAGATGTCTTTATGAAGCAGGTTTCTGCATTCAAAGCTGCTTGAATGGACACTTGTCTGAGGGAATCTCTCCAACCCTGTCATTTGTAATTCTGAAATTCTTTATACATTATCTAGTTTAAATGGGGGGGGGGGGGGGGGCAAGGAGGAGGAAAAAATCAGAACAGAAAGTTTCTGAGGAAAAGGTGGCATCATTTGGCCCAATTCTATACATATCTAGCACAAGTATTCTTATTAGGGAACTACATGATTAAATTTAAATTTTTTTCTCAAAAACCTCACTGAGCTGGGGACAGTGTGTGCTTTCATATCCAGGAAAAGTCTGGAGTTCTTTTCATTTTTAATAAAGCAAAGCCCATGGGAGGCACCTCTCTTATTCCACTGTGGATTTGGAACTTCTCTTCCTGACAAACTCCTATTGAAAAACTCCATGAAATGCTGCAGTTCATGGCTTTAAAAAACTTGGTAAGAGCTTGAGACTCAGGAACTGTTAACTACAAAAATACCAATTTCTTCTCTAGGGCTTTTACAATTATTTGAGGTAAGATCCAAGTGAAATTGCAAATTTCCTTCTGCTGTGTGTTTTCAAATTAAAAAAAAAAATTATTCAAATTTCTATTGAAGAAAAGGGAAGATTAAATAGTACATCATCGCTGAAAATACTGATGTGCAATTTAATGAGATTTTTCCCAGAGACTGAAACAAATCAGGGAAGATTAATTTCATTTGACTGAAGGCATTATAAGAGAATTTTTTCTCTTCCCTTCTTATTTTCTRTCTTCTTTTTTTTCCTAATACTGTTGTTCGACAACAAACTGTTCTCAGAAGTACACCATCAGAGAGAATTTGAAATTGCAAGTTTGGGATAAATTATATAATATAAGATTATTAAAAGAACAAAACACTGAGACAAGTGACATGCAATTTACAGCTCTTGAATGAGAGTGTAGGTTGAAGATTACAAAACAGCACACAAGGAGAAAGTGCTCAGATGAATACCACATGAAGAGGAAGAAATTATTTCACCAAAAGGAGGAGAAAAGTGTTTCATCGCTATGATTTTTGATATATTTATGCAATAGTTACTCTTTRTGTGCAGTCTTGCCTACCCTTGCAAACACTTATCAATGTTAATATACATTTATCATTAGAGATGTACTGGTAGACATGCAGAATCATGCATGGAAACATACAGTGCAGTCACTTGATGATTACCAACAGCAAAAGCATRGATCATGTTGGAACAAAACCAGACTGAGTTGAGATCCAAATCAGAGACATGAAACCAAATGAAGCTGAATGGAATAGAGCTAATGAAATCCTTTCCTCCCTATAACTTTTCAGCAAAATTTCAACAAGAACAAAACATTAGGGGAACTTAGGTTATGCGCCAATCTTTGCTGAAACAAAAAAAATGGAGAYAAAAATATGAGAAAACCAGAAATGCCTCAAGAAATGTAGAACAAAAAATTTAAATTTTCATATTTGAAATGAAGTTTGTTTCAGAATGTATGTCTTTTGAAACATTATGTATGTGAAGGGCTAAACTACACAGATTTAGAAAATGTAGTTAAATTATAGAACCCCTATGCTGCAGTAATAAGAATTTCCAAAAGCAAGCTTTAAATGTTAATCTCAATGTTAATACATTGTGAAATGTTTTGCCTTCTTTGCTGAAAAGGAAAAAAGAAACTTGTCCCTCTTTCACTTTATTTGTCAGACATCTGAATGTTTTTAATTTGTGGTCAGTAAAAATAAGAGATTGGCACATGAAGAAGTAATGTATTCAGTAAAAGAAAAATGTAAATTCATTATAAATAAAATATAACACTTGCAARCATAACAAAAATCTCCACCAAGCCCAAGCAGTGTACTGACTATGATTTTTTTTTTTGTCCCTCAGTGTACTCACACTTTTTCATCTTTCTGCACATTCAGTACGCAACTGGCAGGCAGTGTTGTAACAGTTGAATATCTGAATGATTGCAATGGTGCAGAATAAAAAATACATTTTAAATGAACCAAAACAATATTCAATAAGTTCGTTCTCATTTAAGATGTGAAAAGGCTTTATTATATATAACRTTAGATTTGTTACCATAGTTAGCATACAGACTATAACACTTCTAAATAATGCTGTGGTAGAAGATGTTGAAGCATCAAACAGCTTGATTTTGCTATTAAGAACACTAAAGTCTGAAAGATAATCCTGTGTGCTATACAGCACAGTAAATGGGTATTACTGCTGGGTGGATTCCCTTGTCAGTATCTATCCTGCTCCAGCATATTGTCATACAATAACACACCAAGGGAAAATCATTATAAGAATTTCATGTGAGCCTTAGAGCTATGAGCATCTTAATTAACGTGTTCTTCCAACAATGTATGTTTTCTAATCTGTGAATGACAGTGGAAATTCTCATTTCAGGCTTCTAATTAAGAAAAAAAAGGTTTATGTCTCTGAGCCACAGTGCTCTATCAAATCAGATCTTCCATCAGAAACCTGTCTTTAGTGCAAATCTACCTTTATAGTATTAGCAGTGTAGTATGTCAGCAGAGTCCCCARCTGTACTGAATTCTCAGAAAACAGGATTTGTCTTCAAAGCCCATTAGGTTTCCTTCTTACAAAACATGAAAAACAGAGTGACTTGTCCTAATGTTTGTTTTGGTTGGGCACTGGAGTTCCACCAACTCAGATTAATGAGATATAGATATGTTGTGACTCTTTACTGACATAAATTGACCAGCAACCCTTTTCACCATCTAACCATACTTTTTTTTTTGGGTCTAGTTTTAGTAAGTTTTAGTTTGAGTTAAAGTTCTTAACTTTTGGCATAGGAACATCTTACGAGTGTAGAGTTGTTAATTATTTTAAATTAGTTATTTTATTGGGTCAAGTTTTTCTGTTAAAGTCAGCATCCTTTCTCTCAAAAGTGATTTGTCTGAGGAAAAAGGACACCTTAAATATACTGTGATTTTTGGAATGGTTTTAATTATTAAATTGAGGKACTATTATATTTTGTGAGATTTCCTGAAGATAATTTCTGTCAAGAGAAAATTATTTGACTGACTTGCAATTTTGGACCCTAAACATGCCTGTTTACAACAGAAATGAACAGTTACAAGTCTCTTAAGATCACATTTATTCTTAAAGTCTTTTCTTTTGCATTAGCATTTCAGTTGCAGAGACATTTTCCTAAAATTTCCTGAAAGTGATGAGATCATGCCATGTTTCTTATCATCTACAATGAAGTGATCACACAGAGAATGAAACTTTTCCACCCTTTTTTGATGAACTGATTATCTTGGAATAGGTGCTCTTTTTATTTCACCTAGTATGATCCCAAGTGCCAGTGAGGAAAGGTTAAAATTTTTGGAGCGTGTGCCTGCATCATCAGTCCTCACATCAGAGGTGTCTGTTTCCGCTTTGCAAATAACCCCTGGATACAATCGTCTACATGGTATGTTAGCTCTGAGACGAACATATTATGTGTTTCAAAAGTCATCTTGTATCCACGGTACAGGGTTTGGGACCTAGCTCTCTTTTAACCTGGATGTGTCAACCTGCTCTCTCGTGCACTCCTGTGATGGTGGACTGAAACCTGAGACAAAGTGCATGTGTCAGACAGATCCCAATATTGCCTTCCAGAAAGTCCTGTGACATCAGTAGGATATGCCAAGACAAAGTCAGCCCAGGGATATCTCAAGAAACCCGCCTTTGAGTCTCAGATCCAGATTGTATGAATGCATGGAGAAAGGTCAGGAAGAGTATGAAGTCATCTTCTTATCTYAGCTCTTAGAAAATGTCATATGTTTGTAGAAATAGTTTTAAAGGTCAGGGAGATGGGGAAATTTCTAGAAAGGTCTGGTCAGAGAGCTGATTTGCCAGTCATGGCTTTGAGAGCTGCCTCCCGTGGAATAGTGAAGTATGGGTTTATATGACTACTGATTTTAAGCRCTGTGTGACCTTGCTGCAGAGTGGCTGGCATTCAAGTGCCTCATATTCAAGTGTTGAAGYCATCTTGAGCTGATAGAAAGTTTCAACTCTGAAAAAATGCATATATGCATCAAAGGCATTAACTTTTTTATTCTGCCTAGCAAGTAGAAGTACTGCTGATTATGAAATGTGCACTGAAATATTTGATTTGAATTATGTATAYTGTCAAAATGTTTTCAGGATGATGTGGATCTTCTGCCTAATTATGGATAGGTGAGAAACATAGTGAAGGAACGTGTCTAAAAGCCCTCTACAATTCAATATGTCTTCCAATCTGATATAGGACACCTTTTATATTAGTTTAATAAAATGAGCTGTGAATTTTMTTTTACCTTTTTCATTCTGGTCAAGAAACCAGGAAAAAAAGTCAGAGGCATGGTACATCTTTGAACTTCAGTGTCCAAGCAGCAATTGAAAGTTCTTTTGAAATTCAAACATTTTAGAAGGCTTTTCTGTCAGGTGCACTGCTCTAAACAAGAGCTCTAAAAAAGAAGTAGTTATGCAACTGTGTTGGTTTTGCAGGGCCTGGTTTTTGGTAGCAGGGAGGCCACAGAGGTGGCTTCTGTGAGAAGCTGCTAGAAGCTTCCACCATGTCCAGCAGAGCCAATCCCTGATGGCTCTGACAATGGATGTGCCRCTGGCCAAGGCTGGATCAGAGATGGTAGTAACGCCTCTGTGATAACATATTTAAGAAGAAATCATAACAAAGTTTGGACACATAGTTGTAATTTTCCAGCTAGAGAAGAGTAGGAGTGAGAATATGTCAGAGAAAAAACAATGGAGGCACCAAGGTCAGTGCAGGAGGGGGAGGAGGTGCTCCAGGCGCCAGAGCCGAGATGTCCCTGCAGCCTGTGGTGAGGACCATGGTGAGGCAGCTGTCCCCCTGCAGCCCATGGGGGCCCACGGGGGATGCAGAGATCCACACGCAGCCCGTGGGGGAGGTGCCCACACCGGAGCGGGTGGATACCAAGACGCTGTGATCCAGAGGAAGTCCCATGGAGAGAGAGGCCTTGCTTCCAGGCTGGAGCAGCTGTCCTTGGAGGACTGCACCCTGTGGCAGAGTGACCCACACCACAGCAGTTTTGGGAGGACTGTCTGCCCGTGGGATGGACTCACGCTGCAGCAGTTTTGGGGGTGCTACTGCTCGTGAGAGTGGACTCACGCTGGGGAAGTTCGTGGAGAACTGTCTCCCGTGGAGAACTGTCTCCCACGGTGCAGCAGGGAAACGACTCCTCTCCCTGAGCAGCGGAAAGAAGATCTTGGGTGATGAACTCACCAAAACCCCCACCCCGTCTCCCTGCACCGTTGGTGGGAAGGAGGGAGGGGTTGAGGGGAGAAAAAGAGTGTCTTTAAGGGTTTATTTTTACTTTTCCTTCTTTTACTCTGATCTTGTTAGTAATAAATTCACTTTATATCATTAAGTTGAGCCTGTTATGCCCTTGAAGTGTTTTCTCCCGTTTCCTATCTCTCAACTCGTTAACCCTTTGTTAAATTTTCTCTCCTCTGTCCGGTTGCAGAGCAGAGGAGAGTGAGTGAGCAGGCTTTTCGTGGGTGCCTGGCATTGGGCCAGTGTCAAACCATGACAGCAGGTTTGACCATGATGGGTTTTTTCCTTTTTTGTACTTTGTTATTACAAAAAGCAGCTTGATTTCATTTTGCAAAGTTCTATTCTGATTCCACACTAATTTTATGCTTTTTTATTTCTACCAGAGTCAAAATGGCATAGTAGCAAAGTTCCTTGAGAGGTAATATTGAGGCATATAAAGTCCATCTTAGGGATCTTGCCCTTTCTGAATGTGTATTCAAAAGAGGATAGAGAGTGCATAGGCATAAGAACCCTTGCATGAAAATTATACACTGACATAAGCAGGTTTTTTCTTTTCATGTACACATTTTGTTCATATACAGCAAAAACTTGACTGTTTGTCCTATCCATCTTCACAGCATTGAAGTAGAGTCCTTAACAAGGACTTTTGTGTTATTGTTACTGTCTGTACCAGGTCCTGAAACAGTCTTCCAGGAGAAGTACTAATTAACCTTGTACAGGATGGGGCTTTTATACAAAGTTTGTATGTGATTATCAGGGTTAGCGAAGACAATCTAACAGCACTATGTCCTTTTTTTCTATGGAGGGCATGAATGGTATATTCTGAAAGGTATTTTATTTTAAATGTTGTGATGGGCTTTCAAAAATCCAGAAAAATTATACCTTTGAAATTCACTGTATTGTATTCCCTAAAGCACTAACCCCTATTAATCCACTGACTGTAGTTAAAATTGAAGCAGCTCTTCTCAGCCTTGAAGATCTAGTGTTGAAGATTGCTTTTTCAACTTAAAGGAAGGGTCTTTGCTCCCAAGATCTTTCCTGTTTTCCCATGGGTATCAGCTAGTCTAACAGGAGACATATTATTTTTGTTACAACAGTGCTTTTATTATAACCACAGTACATCATTCTTAGAATGTATGAAGCGTATTGTAAATGAGCTTTACTTTGCAAGCCAGTGTGTCAGAGGAATTTAGAAATTTGTATCTGCACACTCAAGTACAATTTTTAAAGAGATGCAATGGTATAATGTCTCTCAAAATGATGTGAAAAAGCACATTGCTGCACCTGAAATGATAAAACCTATGCTGCTTTCCTCCTTAATTTACTGCCTAATCTTTTGTCACTATTTGATTACTACAGTAGACTACTTTGTAAGGGTATAATTAACACAAATAACCTAATTTACATAAGTATTGATCCACATGCACAAACGCCAGATCATTAAACTGCATTCACAAAACATTTACAGCAGATATACTTATTGAAAAAAAATCCACTTGGTATAGAGGACCAGCAGAAAACCAGAAAGTTAGTGCCCAAAAAACTGCACTTTTATACAACTAACGTAGCAATGTAAATATAGCAATCAGAACGTAAAACCTGTGAAAAACCAACTTCCTGCTGAAGCATGCTAAAGCTTGTCGAACATAATGCATACATCGATATAAAAACACATCGCTGCTCTGTCATCAGTCATGTTATTTTGGAAAGTCATTGAGTGCTCTAAAGATTTTTTTTATGCCACTGCATGTTATGTTATAAAACAGACCGATATCTTATGGTTTATATTGAAAATGTTCATTTCTGTTGTTTTTATATCTTATTTAGCTGGAGAATATTTAATAAAAATTATAAAACATCCTAAATCTATATATCTACAGAATCAATATGTAGAGCTGAGTTAGATGCTTTCACAGGTATGACAGCTTAAACATGTTGCAGAATATATTTTCTATATATTTAGTTATCTCAAATCCCATCTACTATGGAATGGGAGAGGTGCAGTATACCTCAATCAATTACTTTTGTAAGAAGTATAAAGATTAATGTAAATGTTTTGAGCATTTTTTTCGAGGGGTGGGAGGTTTTGTTGGTTGATTGGTTGGTTGGTTGTGTTTTTTAATTGAGCCAAAAGAAGTTATCGACTTTCTTTCTGGACATCCCCTTCTGTAATTATAAGAATTTTTAACTGAAGGCAGAATTCTTCCAAATAAAGCCTACTGTGAGTGGAACATAAATGATGTGCATACCTTTGACTGATTTTGTGTATCTCTTATTTAAAAAAAAAAAGGAAAATAAACCAAATCATTTCCGTAAAGGAAGTTTTCTCAGATTGTGTCATTTTCCTACACAGTGGTAAGAGTATTCAAAAGATCATTACTAGTGAAATTGAAGTGAACAATTGTTTGAAGATGCACATTTGATAGAAGTGGAGTATGAAGTATGGCAAATACATTGGTGTATGGGAGAACATTTGTGGATTTTTTTTTGAATGTATATGGTTTATAATCTGAGAGAAAGCTTGACAAAATTTGCAGTCTGACTATTTGTTTAGTGACTGTATAACCAAAGCTTTTAAAAAATGAAGTTAATATTATAAAAGCACTCAGTTTCTTTATAGTAAAGGAAGAATTGATGTCATGAAAATATTTCAAGAAAATGTACAACATGACKCATTAATATACATCAAATGTTCTCTAATGATAATATGTAATTTAGATATTGAGTTAAGCTAATGTATTAACACCTGTAACAAACTTCAAAATTCAATATCCTGTATGATTTCAGCAGTCTGGATAGTTACAATAAAATTCCAAAAACTTTAAGGGGATATCTTTTCAGGGAAAAGCAAGATTAAAATAGTCACAAAAAAGTATTTTACCCTATAAGTGCTCCTACCACGATCATGAAATAAATGTTTTGTTATGTAGCTTCAAATAAGCTTTTATTAATGATTCAGTTTCTGTCACTGCAACCCATTTATTGATCTAAATGTGTGAATTCAGCTCTTAAATGCTAGCTCTCCAATCATATATCTATATAAGTGGTAGAAAAGTTATACCTGAAATATGATGTCACGATCTGCATTATCTGTCTATAAAATTATTTTCCTCAATGTATTTTCTACTTTTACTTTAAGCATTAAATTTTAAATTAGAAGCATTTAAAAAGTTATCATTATTCTTGCATAAGTTTAAAAAAGTCTAGTACTCAGACCAGGTAGCAGGGAACATTAAAATGTATCATTTGTGTGTTTCTACCTTTAACTGCGGTTTCATAATATAGCGTGTCATTAAGGTGTCCACAGATTTAAATTTAACACATGGCTAATTCACAACTAACTTAAATGCAATCAGTGGACACTAATTGCTACAAATTGAATAGCAGTTGAATAAAAACAATACAGAAGCTTAAAAAAACCAAAACAACAAAGCTCAAGAAGGACGAGTGTGTTGGATCAGTACCTAACTATAGTTTTCTTATTAACAGTGCCATTGTGGGCAGCTGTACTTATTTGGGCAGACTCATCCAGACCAAATTTAGATGTTACCTTGAGGCAACTGATCATTTGTCCTGATGGCACGATAACATTTGTGTTCAAAACCACAGATCCCACAAAATACATGGGAAGTAATTTTGACAAAAAAGATGCCAAATAGAAAGACTATTTATCTAAATTTGGAGATATAAAGTAATCTGAGCGTGACTATTACTAAAAAGCATAGCAGTATTATTGTCATAATTTTATATTTAAGTGCTATTTGACAAAATTTGGCAAAACTTTTCTTCAGCATTGTATCTGATGCCTTAGGTATTAGCTTTTGGATTTTTCTAATCCTGCACAGTACTAGTGTGTAATTCTGAACTCCTTGTTATGTGCTAAGTAAGCTCTCTTCACATTCTGGTTAGACAAAACAATTCCTTCTAGGCTGGGAAACCAAGGTCACCATCCTAGGCCTAAGTATAAACAAAAGTGAATTGGGAGGGGGTGAATGGGGGAATATTACTTAATTACCTGGAACTGTAATTGGACAATTAACTTCTGATATGCAAATGTACCAAACCTATATCTGGGGGGGAAAACTCGTGATCGAGGTCCATCTTGGGTCCAGCCTAGCCTCAGCCAAGCTCTGCACCAGAGGTGTACCACTCGAAGGCCTTCAATAAGTTCCTACCTTTATCCACTAACTTTGCTCAGTCTCTGTTTCCAATTTTAGGCATCATATCCCCAAAAATGCTTATTATAAGCATTTTAATAAGCATATTATAAGCATTTTATAAGCATATTAATTCCACACAACAAATGGATTTACAAATTTTTGAGAGTCCGAAGTATAAATGCTGTATTTTGGCTCTATAATGAAATTATAAAACAAAAAACCAGAGAATTCTTTAGAGTTATGCCTTATAGTACTGCTGGTTTTTAAAAATTTTTGCTTACTTTACATTTTGCATCAATATCCTCATCAAGGCTCAGTATTCCAGTGATAATTTCAGTTAAAAGAAGCATCTTCAATTACAGCATTTTTATTGACAAATGTGGCTTTTGAAATCATAGAATCATAGGATGTTTTGGCTTGGAATGGACCTTTAAAGACCGTCTAGTCTGGTGCCCCACATGTCTCAAGGGAATATTGAAGACAGACAACTGCCCAAGAATATGCCACTTGATTTATACCAGAAAATTATTAATTGCTTACAAGGAAAATGCTCCCTGGGGCTACATTTCTGTTTTTACTAGTTGGGAAGACCAGATGAAAGACCAGAAAATGCGGCAATGACAATCATTAACATCACACTGCAGAAAAAAACACATACACCCTGCAGCTGGCTGCACCATGTTTTTATGGACAGACAATCTCCTGGGGTCTGTCTACATATAGATGTTTGGGATAGTTAAGGGGAATTAACTATAGGCATAAAATTGAAGCTCAGAAAACATTCTGAAACAGGTGTTTCTGTATGGCTATGGGAAATCAGAGGTATAATTTAGTTTTTTATGGCTGTGACTAGTCAAAAGAAAACCAAGGATAGTGGGGGACAAGATGAAAATTCAGTATTAAGTATGAATTGATATGCATTCACAAATTAAAATACATTACCGTTAAATTTTGTAGGAGGAAATATCAGTACTTTCCTGGACCTCACTGGATTTAACCAAGTACATATGTTTAACCATACAGAAAAGTACTTTACAAAACATAGTTGCTCTCAGAATAACTTTGGAATGAAAGGTCATACACATAAAAAAAAACAACCCCCCTACTTGGTTTGATTTTTCTTTCCAAAAATACTTTTAAAATGTAATACTTTTTCCATGGTGAAAGAAAACTTCAATCGCAAGTATCACAACACCTTTTTCAATTATTATTCCTAAAACCAGTAACAAACCCAAGTGAATTTATACACTTCAGTTTACTTTTTCAATCCATATACATATATATATATATATGACATAAGGAATATTTTAATGAAGATAATCTGTGTTACGGTAGGCCACCTACCACTGTATTGCCAAATTTATAATGAGAAAATAATAACAGGACAAGTTCCTGCATCAGTCCATGTATCATCTATTCTGAGTTGTGCAAATAATGTTCATAGGTTGGGTAGGGATAATATTTCCGTAAAAGTGCTTTTATTCATATGACTGATTCATTGGGTCCTGGAAAGAAAAAAGAATTACATCCACATACGGGCAGTCGGAGTGCAAGTTATTTTAGGCCATATGTGTGGAATAGAATAACCCTAAGTATATAAGAACATGATTTTGTTTTTCTCATTTCTGAGGGATTGTTGTTAACAAAGCAAATCTGTAAAAGAACACATTTAGGTTTTAGGAAATATTTTCATTCACATTTAGGAAATATTTTCACTTACAAGTGCTATAATAGTGAAAGAAGTATTCAAAGAATTGCAGGAAAATGACGAATCAGAGAGATTAATGTGTTCTTAATTTCATACATGTATTTCTGTCTATTTTTATGTTCCTTAAATTTTCAAGATAAAGACACTCCTCTACAGTCTGAGATCCTAAATAGATTTAAATAGCTATTTAAGAAGGATAAAACTTGCAAGAACATATTTTTAATGCTTTGTGGTATTTATGCAAGGGATGATTCATACAAAATAAGTTGAATTTAATTCCTGACAATACAAACACATTGTAGGAAAGCCAAAATAGATTCAGTGCAAATACTCTGTCAGCCAGAGCCAGGGTAACATTAATACTGAGGAAAAATCCATCTCTCTCAAGTATCTGTACCACAGTGAGCTGGAGCTCTCTAAACAAATCTCTGAGTTTGTATACAGTTTCTGCAGTTTCTAGGTCTAAACACTGCAAACATTTAAATAGTTTCCAATCACTGATTTCTTGGACAGTGGAATTGTCAGTACACTGAAAACTGCCCTTAAAACAAAGGTTTCTGTGAACTGTTGCACAAGCAAGAAGACGTTATCTGGTTAACTGCTCTTTGCAATGAATTGTCTCTTCTGAAACCTACCCTTCATCTCACTGTGGAAATTTGTGATTTCACAGGTGAGAGGAACCTGGGTATTATCTCCTCTTTCTCATGCAGTGGATGAGGAATTTAAAGGAAAATACATGTTAAATGGGTACTGCTAACAAAAAAGATTTAATCACGGCCATTCAACCTTGGAAGTTATATGTTGACAAAATATTGCAAAGAACATGAAAAAGGTTAAAAATCATCAATTCTAGGGCTCTTCAAATGAAAGAAGCTTCCTTGGCTTCCTTGAAGCCTTCCTCTTGTACTGAGCAAGATGTTACCACAACTTTTGAGGTTTGGGGTTTTTTTTCCCCTTAGCTCTTCTAATGCAAAGATTCGAGTTAAATCCAGTAATTCAGTCACTGACATCGCTCTAGTGTGTCTTAGACAATCACATAATGTCTGCTTTTCTGTGCATCTGATTTTTAGGGGGAAGAATGAGTGAAAACAAAAAATTAAGCATTGCTGTGTCCCAGATACAAATGCTTTCAGCTAAGATAGTGCAGATTAGAAAGCAAAAATAAAAAAAAAAGAAGTTCCACTAAGTAACCAATTTAAAGTTTCGTTTCTGTAATACAGTTTATAGTGGGAGGAAAAGAAATCAAGGGAGTTTATTCTTGCTTGAGAAAAGATATGAAGAAATATTAAGAAAACTGTTATAGTATTTGATGTTATTTAAGTCAAGATTATTAGTTAGTAAAAAATATTATTATATTTGTATGACAGTAATGCCTAAAGGCACAAATTGTGAAACCAAGGCCTGACTGTGCTCAATAATGTGTGCATGAATACTAGGAAATAGTCCCCAAGTCCAAAAGATAGCAGTATAAATTGCTAAAGCCAGAGAAGAGAGAAGCAAAATGAACTCTCTGTGGTAAGATAGTAGAAGAGTAGCAAAATTAAGAGGAAAATGCAGGTCTGCTGAATTCTAGTTGAACCTATTTATAGCCATCACTTCACTCTAAAGCATGGCAATTAATAGATTTGAGTAACAATATTGCTTTGGGATACAGATTTTCTTTAAGTATCCTAGGAATTCACTGCAGCTGTACAACACAGCAATCACAATAAGCAAAATGGGGTTTTCTTTTAAAATCAGATAACCATCTAGCATTTGAAACAAGAAAAAAGATACCAATTAATTGCTTTTATTGCTAGACCTTTTAGTATTATTCTTTTCACAAGTGACAGCATAGAATTATTTGTGCAGCTAAAAAGGTCTCATGCTCAGAATAAATGTGCTGTGTAACATACCTTTAGTTTAATACAGAAGATCAGGTGCATGTCATAAAACAAGTATCCTAATCAGTGTTAAAGTTTAGACTGTGTACCAAATATATTCACTGGCTTGTATCAAAGTGTATTACTATAACTAAGCTGGGGGAAAGGGTGGGTTATGCATAATTTATAGTGGAAGATGTTTATGCTCCCTGATTGTGAAATAATGGCTTGGTGAGGTCTATCGAAAATAACTACCAAACACAAACACATTATTTATAGTAGAGTGACAGCTATGTCGACAATTTAGCATAACAAAAGCTTAATCTACTAATGAAATTAGATAGCTGTTTTCTCAAAGCTTAACATACCCTGGGAAAATTCAATGCCAATTCTATTCACAGATTTTGCACTGTCTTCTTCTTTTGGTCTAACATGCTTATGCCAATAGAGTTCCTTGAAAGCTTACTGGAAGACCTGAGCAACTTTCAAAAAGTTATTTGGCTTTCTTGACTTCTTATATAAGGAGAAAATATAGAAGGGAGTATTATCAGTACATAAATACTTCCTAAGAACATCCCGACAAAGCAGTATGGTAGCTATGTGCGTTAAATCAATATCTCAAGGTATGACAGTTTCTGACGCTTCCGACCATTATTGAGAAATGTCACTTTGAGTGTCTCTGTGCAGAACTGATGAGCACTTTTCCTGGGCAAATTACTTTCCTTGTCACAGAAGTGGTACACATAGATCTGTGCCTTTGTAAAGATCCTGTTAGTGTACCTAAGATGCAAATAAGTTTAAAATAAATATGACAGCGCTTGTGTGTTCACGACCACAGTAACAGTCTATAGATTATATTTATTTTTCAGTACTCTAGATTTCTGCAAGGCTTAAGATTTGTCTTTTTCTATACTCTCTTCACTTCTAATTTCTAACCATTGTGCGAAGTTTTTCAAGTTCAGAAGGACTACTAATTGCAATCATTTGATGCAAACCTGAAACTTTCTGGAGGGAATAGCCAGTTCAAGTGATACACCAGGCAATCTCAAGTTTTTAATTTGTCTTGAGATTAAAGGTTTGCCTCTTAGCTGTACTTTTGAATACTATCATCTTTGGATGATTACTGCAGCCATCTGAACAAAGCAGTGCAACATTCCTCTGAAGTACCTTACCAGGCAAAAAAGCAACCCACAGAAAATGTAATAGTGTTTTGTCTATCAAGCCCAAAGATAGGCTTCAGATGGCAGGCTGAAAAAGAGCTAGCATGGAGATTGTCAGTGGGATTATCTTGTAACTATGCTTGTAATATTTGCCTGGTTTTGGTGGAAGGCTGCCTTGCTGTCAAATTCTGTAGGATCATTATATGTAATCAAAATGAGAACTTAATTTTCTTAGGTAATATGTTCAGCTTTATACTTCTATGACTGTTTATATACTGCCAAAATAAGGATCTTCTGGCAGTGGATATTAAGTGTTTCTAAACATCATTCTTTAATTTCACTGAGTCACTACAGCTTCAGAGATTTTCATTGCAGAAGTAATCAGAGGCACTCTTTGATGAAGAGCGAGCAAACATCCTCATTTATTGCATGGGTGATGAGGCACATAATATTCTTAGAGATTTTCCAGTTAGGATTGCTGGAAAGATGAACCATGCAACTGTAAAAAAGAAGTTTAATGAAGTCTTGATAGGAAATGAAACTCAGTGGAAGAGCAAGATCCTGCCAGGCAAAGCAGTGTCAGGTCTGCTTTTATCACAACAGTGTATGCGTTAGTAAAGCAGAACAACTGGGTAGATTCCTCTTAGTTTGGGTTGTATCTGAATGGTCAAGCAGTTCAGTGAAAAGACAATTTTATCTGTGTCAGTTGCTGAGGGAAGCAGTCAAGAAAAGAGGTGATTAAAACATTAAAGTGTGGAATATTAAAAATATTAAAAACACTGAGTCTTCAAAATTATACCTTCTACAGGATTGTAGAAATTTTTACAAAATCCATTTCAGACAAAAAAGAAAAAAGAGCCTTTTTAATGGAAAAGTTAAATTGTAATTTCAAAATTATTTTTGCAATGCAGTTAAATCCTACTTTTGAATCTTAAAAATAACATAAAATTCAAATTAAATAAAAATGAAATGAGATCCTTTAGGGATATGAATTGATTATAATGACAGTGATTTTGGTTTCTTCCACTGAATATTTCTCAGGGTTTTTTTTAATTACATTTTTCTACTTGCTTCACTAAAATGATACGCAAAATCAGAGAAAAATAGGTAATTAAAGAGTGGTTCCAAGTCAGCTCCAGAAAGCAGGGATCAAACAAGAGAAAAGGTCATCTGGTATACTGCTGAGTGATTGTGGGTTTATTAATTAAAGGTTAGGAATATTATCATTATAATATGACAGCTTTGTATGAAAGGTCTGCACAGACACATTGTGTTAACCTCTAGAATGTTAGATTGTGTCTTTGAAATTACAGTAAATAAAATTAAGAGCAGTTTTTAATGTCGAAAGAAACTCCAGCAGATCTGCTTTTGCCTCTGTTCTGACTCCTGTCTGCATACATCACAGGAAAGGCAAGAGTTGGAAGATGAATTGGCAGGAACCCAACACTGAGTTAGTGTTACTGAAGAAGAGAAGCAGATTCATGCTGTCTATCACAGCTTTGCTCCTCATTGCTGTTGTATCACAGGAGGTTTATCTAAGCTAGGTTAAAGGGCTTTAAGTGTCAAATGTATATTCATTATATTCTGCAGCTGAATGGTCTGGACCTGGAAGAACTTGTCACATGTCCTTTCTCATTCACTGAATTTGATGGAAATCCCAGAAAACTCAAAATACAAGAAAGGGTTGATGACATCCATAGCTTTTCTCTCATCCACTTATGTAGTCACTCCATCATAGAAGGCCACGAGGTTGGTCAGGCAAGACTTCCTTTTGGTGAAACATGCAGGTCTTGAATCACCTCCTTCTTCTCACATGCCTTAGCATAGCTTCCAGAAGGATCTGCTCCATAATCTTCCCAGGCACAGACGTGGGGCTGACAGGTCATGACTGCCATGACTTTTCAAATATGGAGAGTTGCTTGGCAAATACATCAGCCAATTCTGTCAGGACTCTGGGATTCATATAATCAGGTCGAATAGATTTATGTATGTTCAGGTTCCTCAGGTGCTCACAAACCTGATCTTCTCTCACACTGGGAGGGAGTTTGCTCCTCCAGTCTCTGCCTCGTGGTCCTTCTGCTCGAGAGGTGTGGGAAGAGAGGTTGCCAGTGAAGACTTCAGCAAAACATTCGTCGAGTTCCTCAGCCTTCTCATCTGTTATTACCAGTTTGCCAACCTTGTTTATCACAGAGGGAAAGCTCTCCTTGGCCTTCCGTTTCTAGGTGACATCCCTGTAGAAGCCCTTAGTATTCTCTGCATCCTTTGCCAGGTTCAGCTCCATTTGTGCCTTGGCCTTCCTGTGTCCCCATCCCTACACAACTGGACAGAGGCCCTATAGTGTTCCCAGGATACCTGTGCCTGCCTCCACTCCCTGTGCATCTCCTTCTTGCCCTTCAGTCTGATCAGCAGGTGTCGTGTACTGACCTCAGTCAGTGTGGGTCTCTTGCCTTCCTTTCCCAATTTATTACATCTTGGGATTGCTAGCACTTGCGCTCAATGGAAAGCATCCTTAAAGTTTTGTTCTTCTTGCTCGTCCCTGAGGGCAGTTTCCCAGGGGGACCTATTGACTAACTCCTTGAAGAGTTTTTTTTTCCTAAAATTCAAAATCCTTTGTTTTCCTAAAATTCAGGCTCATGACTTTACTCTTTGCCTGACCCATATCCTTCAGGGCTGTGAACTCCACTAGTGCACGATCTCTGCAGCCCAGTCAAATTTAAAATCTTTATAGAATGCTGTTTTTCAAGAGTATGTCCACATGAAAAAAACGAAAAAGAAATATTTTGGCTTAATTAATACAGTCCTCTGTACAAAGGACTTAGCTTTTGGCTGCTACAGTTCACTGTTTGCACAATATAGGGGCTACTTTTTATAGCCCTGTGTTAGCTGACAGAAATATCTTCTGTAAAACAGGAGACTATAAATTTAAGTGGAGTTCAGACAGTTGTGTATATTCTGCAGTGCAGCTAAATTTTCTTTCTGATCACTCAACATTAATACAGCAGAAACTGTGATAAATCGTCTTTACCACAATGAATCCAACTTGATATTCTTGGCTTTGGACAGTTTGGAATTTTTAAATCTGGTAGTGGTGTGCTCTCAGAAAAATCTGTTGCTAATCTGTACTTTTCTTCAGGTAGATAGTCTAGTGAGACTTCAGTAATGATCAAGTACTTGCTTTCTTCTCTATAAATGGATCATCTACTTGGCAAATAGATCACACCTTGGCAAGCTGAAGAACTGAGACGCTTTTGTACACTGTGCCTGTAGCAAAAATAATCCGTCTACTTCGCTTTTTCATAATGGCTTATGTTGTAGTCTTCATAAATAATAATAAATAAATATTGCATACTCCTGAAGATGGAAATGTTTTCTGTAATGCTCTTTTTACTTATTTGTTAGGCCTGTATATCATTATGCATGCATGAAGCATAGTAAGCAGCATGTGGATTTATAGGTTTCCTGAACAGAGAGAGTTTGTGCCAGAAGCTACCCACTGTAGCATGTTTCTGTTTCATTACTATTGTAAAGGATAGCTACAGACATTTTAATAACTTATGACTCAAGCTGTCTAGAAATAACAATGACACCATGCATGTTGGTCTGTGGTTCTGTCATTGCCTCATAAATTTTCTTTTTTTATCGTATTTTTACAGGGGTTGTTACTCCAATTTTTAAAATTACTTTAGCTGCTATTACTGTTTCCTGTTTTATCTCGTCAGTATCTCACACTCTATTTGACAATGTCAGCAGGCATTTTCCAAAGATTAGCCCAAGAGGGATCAAGAAACCGATGCTAAGAATAGTAAGCGGAATCATATCCTTATATGGATGGAGGATCTGATAAAACTTCAGAAAAGCTTAAAAGATAAAGCAACTTGAAAAGGCTGTAAGTTAAACCTTTTGCATTAAGGTGGATTAATTGTTCCTTACTTATCATTCTTCCAATGACCTGATATCCTTTGCCTTTCTTCAGATGAAAGATTAACCTGCGAAACAACCAATGAGAGTACAAAGCTCATTGTCACCTTTTGCAAGCTGAGCAGCTACTATATGTTTGTGCAAGTTTTTTTTGTATTTTTCGTCATAACCAAAGTGAATGGTCATGAATGCATATTTAAATGAGAATATGGTTGTACTTGCTATACATCTATGTGACTCGACTATTGCAGCTAAAGAAGTTATGTCAGATCTTACTTCATTATTGCACAACTTAAATATAAAACTAGCATTGGCACCTAGACTTGTGTGTGAGCCCACCTTTTCCACAAGCTTACAAAGCAATATTCTTTTTGTAAGACATCAGAACATTTTCTAAGTCAGAAAACATGATTAAGGAATGAGTTTGATGTGCAGACCCATCAAGTGGAATACTTTCTATCTGAATACCTCTGCTGTCATGGTTTTGGATGTGAAATCGTACCAGCAAACCTGTTCTCTGAAAAGTGAGCCAATGAAGAGATATGAATTTATTATGGAAATCAGTGATAATATTGGCAGAGATTCTGCATTAATTTACAATGATACCAAATTAGTTAGACTTTTATTGAACTAGTAATATATTTCAGCCACATATATGACATACATATTTATTATGCATAATTAAATACATTTTCTGCATATTACAATTGCATTATTATTATTCATACACATATATGTGCAATAGATATATATACACATACATATATATATATATATATACACACACACACATATATATATACATGCAGGCAAGCATAAGGATACAAAAAGTGCATCAAACCAGACTGAAAAGGCTACTGGATTTCACTGTAGATTATTTGTGATCTAATATGACCTCAACACGGCTTCTAGTAAATGTGCTGCTTAACAAAACACAGTTATTATTTTCAGTCCTACTGAAGGATATCAAAGGATCATGTCAAGCTTAGAATAGAGCATCTTACCTATTTTTAACATGAAATACATGAAAATGAGATAGTCTCTAGTACAGTAGTTGTAGTCTATCAATATGTTTGAGATGTGGAAGTAAGGGTTATAAAAGCATTTTCCTGTAAAAAATGCAAACTCCTTTAAACCAAATGAAGGGGAACAAACACTTCAAGAGCAGATACTTGGAGCATTAATGTCTCCAATGACACTGGAAACTGCTATACGTGACTGTAATGTTAGTAGTAATCTTCCCCAAATTTGAGTTTCTTCATGCAATTACTGATGATGTGGCGTTCACACAGAATTAAACCTTTCTCATTGCCCGTCTTATAGTGAGTTTGTTGTGCATTTTAAAGAAAGAAAGAAAAAAACATAGCCTCGCAAAAATTAAAGAAATGTCTTTATCCTCTCACAACCCAAAATGTATTCAGTGCCTTACCAGTAGGGTGTAATATTTTCTAGTGAAAAAAGGTGAATTAAAGACTCTAAAATATAGAGATTTTTGGTGTGTCACTAAACAATTTAAATTTATGATAGAATGCATCAATTTTTTTCTTTTTTTCGTCTTTTTTTTGTGCTTCTTTTATTTTCTTTATATTCCTTTGAATTTGCATAGGATATATATACATTTAGCTTGCACTGTCTTTAGCTTGCACTGTCTACAACTGTTATAAATGAAAACAAACATTGCTTTTGCCAATGCAAAATGATTTTGCAGTCTTAGGCACAGTGTGATTCTTTTCAGTGCTCTTTTCCCTGTATTATTTTTTTCCTTTAAAGTGTATGTTATTAGTTTATCTTAAAAACCTATGTGATAATGTGCAGTCAGAGCACAGAAAGGAGAGAGAATGTTATCTGAAAATTGCCTTTATTTGTATCCATTAAGGAAGAACACATTTCCCATTGCAATTTGTATTTCCAGATGATATCCTTTTTGTTGTAAAAACTAGGGATGGAAAAAGCGTGTTGAGAGTCATCTAGTCCATCTCCCTGCCATTGCAATTATTCCCTGTTGTAAAATTGGACTGGCTCAACTAATGCAAGTTGGCCAGAATAATGGAAATCTCATTACTTCTTATTGAGAGACAATTCCCAAAGTTTAATAGTCCTCACTGTTGGAATGCACTGTCTTGGTTCTGAATTTTCTCTTTCATAATTTTATCCTGTTTACTCCCTAATGTGTTTGCCTGTTTGTAGAAACTTGAACATCCTTTTTCCTTGAAATTTTCTGAAAAAGTGAATATTTTCAGACTTCTCTGGTGACCTCCCATAAAAGCTGCTTACCTAAACCACACACCTTTGATTATTTTAGTATTCCTCATTAGTCAATCCTCACAGTTTGTAATTCCAGTGTCTTTCTTGAATATAAGAATATGTTTGAGAAATTGCTTACTTTTAGTTATGGCTCTAACTATAATAAGACAAAAATATTGTTTTCCTGCTATGTGGAAACGGACAAGGTGATCCAAACACACAGTGATAATGGGCTGTGCATGGACTGATATTTCTGTATTTCCAGGAGCAAGCAAAATTCAGTCATCTTTACTATTATATAGGTCAGTATCTAAAACTCCCTTGGCATTTGATGCTTTTTGGTTTCTTCTGTTGAGGTTTTCCTTGGATAGTTGGAGGCGATATTAAATTCCTATTTGTTCTGGTCTTCAAATTTCTGAACACATTTTATTTTCTGTTTCAAATCCTTTTTTCTCTTTGTGCTTTTTCTCTGTCCTTATCGCAACATTTCCCAGTTTATCTGACAGTTTCATTAATGTGTTTTCTATTCCCCTTTGCAGAATGTAAATGAATATGTCAAAACTAAATTTAACATGAATACTGGATATATACCCCATTACAGCTTCTCATAACTGAGTGAATTACCATTTATCATTAGCCCTTGTCAAGAGACCTTCAGGTCACTTCTCACTTCAGTTCCTCAAGCTGATTTGTTTTAAGCTAATTCTGAAATATGCCTGCAAAAAGAGACAATTTATGCTTGTATTGTGACACTAGTGACAGTGTGAGCAGACAAACAATTATTAATAAAACAGAATGCATTTGTGTATTCAGTTTGCAAGTCACCTGTTGACACCGAGGGTGTCCCTGACCTCTCCCTCTCAGACCATAGCGCTGCATGGTCTTTTATTGCACAAATTTGTTATAGACTGTTGAAAACATCTTGTGGCAAACAGAAGTTTATGAAATAGATGTTCTCTGGGTCCTCTCAAACTTCCTATTGCATAGTTACGTGTAACATCAGAGAATATAACTAAGCTGTCCATGTATTGTGCCATATTCCTTTGGGTTAGCACACAGTGACACATTTCGACGCCAATATTGACTTTATGGAAATCATGCATTTATATGTGGAAATGGGTCACACAAGGTAAGCAAGCAAAGGTATTGCTCCAGGCAAGTGAAGTAAATTATACATTCTTAACTCATCTGTACGTGTCATTTTCTTGTAAAAGGAATCATAAAGACAGGTCTCTAGACGTTTAAGTGAATGTGCTGATTCTGACATTTCATAATACTGATAGCTTGAAGATCTTCATACCAATAACATCACTTTCATAGACAAACAAATTTAGCTAGATATTCTTCTGTATTCATGGCTTATATAACTATAAAATCAATTGTAATGGATTTTTAAAACGAAATCAATGGCCCAGAGGCAATTATTTCAATGCAGGTGGTATAAAAGCCACATATTTCATATATGCAATCTGTTTCTAAACAGGTCCCAAGATGCACAATATCGTGTGCATTACTCAGTGCTCCTGAGCTGAATCATCAAGTAAAATGCAAGGGCTTTGAAGAGGTCTTTTTTTGAAAACCAATATTCTTCCTGAGAAAAGCAAATTTAGAGCTTAATTGAGAATGCATGCCTCCTCTTCTGCTTACTTAAAAGGTTTTCTGGCCTGAAATGATAAATGTTTCTGAGTCAGCAGCTCTGGAAAAAGTTGGTGTATGGGGACAAAAGAGTAGGCTGTTTTGCAAGGGAAGACAGCTTGGCAGCAAGGCAGACAGAGGCAGTGTGCTTTTAGGACAGAGGGGCAATCACAGTATCGACCCAGAATTGCAGAGCAAGTCCCATGGCAGTCATCAGCACCATCCCCAGCCCATAGGGCTGCCCATGGCTTGACTACACAGCAACATTCTGAGAGGTTCTCTGGTTCCACACCTGCACCACCTCAGAGCTGGCCTCAGGTCCCTGAGGGAAAGGGGTGTCAGAGGGGGTGTCAGACCCTGTTAGTTTGCCTTTTTTGTTTGTTTGTTTGTTCGGATTATTTTAAGAAAATGGTGTGCTTTGTGTATGTTGTGCATGTGTCATTCCCCCTAAATCACAAGCCTCTTGTAACTAAAGAAAAAAGGCCTAATAAAATGTCAGTATTGCATAGAGGCACTACTGATTGCAGAGCTCATCTTCTCCGTAGCACATAATTCTAATGGAAAACAATATTGTAAGTGGTGCTTGAATGACAATTCAGAAGAATTAAGTCTTCTGTGTATTCGGTGAGGGGGGACAATATCACAGAACTTGTATAAGCATAAGAGACCAACGTATCAGCCTCAGAATTAACGCACTGTGTTTTGGGCTCAAAGATATCCATAGACGTGCCAGTATAGCACATCACCACTCTCCTGAGAGGGCAAATGGAAGCTTTTGTTCATATGGAAGTTGGGGAATTTTTTAAGATTTTGCCAAAAACCTCTTGCTAAAGCGAGCATGTCTCTGACACATGAATACTGGGTTTGATATCTTACCACCTATTCCAAAAGAGGGAGTAAGTCCCATTGCCACTGACATCTCTCCCTTCAAAGCAAGTATGTCCCAGTTCTATTTTTTTCTGCATGACTAAAAATGAAAATCAATCTTATGTTTATAAAAAATATGTTGAAACTCACATTTTTCATAAATTGCTCTGGAAGATGTAGCTAACAAGGAGCAAGGAGCATCATGCTTGGAAGTAGCGACAGAAATAATCATGGGAGGACAGGCCAGGAACATAGATGATTTGCAGCCTTATGGATAATCTGTCACATAATCCAAGTCACCCAGAAACTTTGACATTAAAACTTTGAATATGGGATAAAGGGTTGAATTCCTAGAATTTTAAAATATTGCTTTATTAAGGCAATGATGCTTGTATCAACAGTGTATACAAAAACATGGTACATTGCTTTACAGAGGGACAAACGCATGCTCCCTGCTGCCAGTACCTCCCCATGGTGCTCTCAAGAAGGTTCAGACTTGACAGAGAAKTGTCATTAGCTGATGATGCTTATAAAACTAGAGAAAAAATTCATAACTTGGATAGTGGCTTGATAGAAATGATACAGGTGGGGTTTGCATCTCTGTTCATGGATGTGAGAGAGAATCAGACTGACGAACTTGTGAGAAAAATGTAAAAGGTGTGAAAGGAAAAAAGAGTACAATGATCAAGTGCTGCACAAGTGTCAATTTACAGTAAAGTCTTCAAATTTCAGAGATATTTCTGAATTTTCAGCTAGTCTTACTCGTACAGAGAGGAATCCTGCTTGGAATGAGCAGCAGAAATGAGCATGGGATCACTGGCTGTAACCAAAGAGTTTTCTAAAGCCTTTTCTTATAGTTCACAGCAAAGTATTTCTGCATCAGTCTGAAAGCACCGTGAAGAGCTTTTAAAATCAAAGCGCAACTCAAGTCTGTAGAAAGGAAAACAAAAAATTTCAGATGAGACATTTAACTGTTCTTTAAATTGTGTGAACTTCTTTTCCAGAGTCTGGGAACACCATAACCAAACAGGAATAAAATTTGAAGTTACTTAATCCTTGTTATATTCAGCTGTGGAAACACTGTATGTTTAATGAACCCAGGAAATCTTGTAATAGGTATATGCAAAAAAGTATTATTATAGTTTTATTTGTCTTCTATATACAAGGAAGTGTGGAAAATGGGAAATATTAAAGCATAGATAGTTTTAAAATGCAAGTGCGTGTGGGACAGAGCAATGAAAAATTTTGCAGTAAAATGTTAAAGAGGAAAAAAAATGCAGTGGACCAAGAGAGTAGAGATTAGGAAAACCAGAACAGTCACAGGACTGCAGTTTCTCTAACATAAAGTCTTGTCTCACTGCATACTTGACGTTTTTAATTTGTTAAAGTGTTGAATGTACACTTCTGTCAGAGAGACAAACTTTCTTGACTGAATTTTACCCTGTGCTGTATGTTCTAGGGTTGTAGAAGTTTACATTTGTTTGAAAGCTAATATCTTTTTTCATGTTGTGCTATCAGCTTTGTGGAGTGGCAGATTGTGATGGCATTGGTGTTTTTTTTATTCTTATCTGCAAGGCAGAGATTTATTAAAAATTAGAAGAGATAACCCATTCCTATCCTTCTTTCTGAGTGTTTTAGTAAGCGCTTTTTGCTGACTGATATTCTGTTGCTGAAATTGTATGTACATGTGTATCATCCCAAAGGGGATCATAGGACAATTCAAGTCAAAAGAGACCTCACCTGCTTATTATCTTCACAAGCAATTGATTTTAATGCTGATTCAAGCAGGATTAAGAACACAGGGGTTGAAGGTCTCAGACTAAGTTTATTTTGTGCTACACTGATGCATATTATCTGAAGTGGTTAATTTATCATTATGTAGCAATGCTTTTTGAGATTTTAGAATAACTTGATCACTTTTTTTGGTTTGTTTGTTTTTGATTACTGATAGGCAGAATTTTGAGCCATATTTCTCCATTTTCTTTGCTAATTACAATACAACTCCCAAAGTGGAATTCTGAAGTTGCATGGCTATTCTAAATCTTGAATTCATATAGTGAGCCTGGAAGTCCTTTAAGTAGTATAAGAAATTAATTCAATTGTAGTTGGACTGTTACATTCATTGCAAACAGTGGAAGTCTCACTTCAACTCAAACAAGGTAGGTAAAAATTAATTCCTAATTATTGTGCTCATTATTTCAATCTTTAATTGCATATTCATTAACTAGGAGTTTCAGTCACATGTAATGATAGCTTAAAACATGGACCATTAATAACTGTAACAATGAATTACATTTTGCTTATTATGCAAATGATTCCAGGGGTCAGAAATGGTTACCTATTTCAAGGTACATGGGAAACATGCTGTTCAACTGTGCACAAAATTGCAACAGTTGTGAATCTTGGTTTCTAAAAATTCACTCTGAGTTGTCCAGAGACATAGTAAACAAAAGGAACTAATTTAGTATTTGCTGGTATTGTGGCCATTCATAAGAGTGAGATAACTTAAAATCAGTAACCACGTTTGATCTTCTTAAATGCTAATAATGATGTCTCTCTGCACAGGCTGGCTGTGTCCTCTTTATCTCTGGCAACAAGTTGGGTCTTTATTTATTAGCTGAAGAGAAAGGTAATATTAAGAACTAGATGTCTCTTTATAGCTCTGTACATGTAGTTGTCCATCTGTTTAGTGAAAATAGTGGCCTCATTTGAAATCAAATTCTTAACAGCAACAGAGAAGACATATCATATATTTGTTTATAAGAAATTATATTTTTCACTGGAATTATTCTTGAATCTAAAACTTTTAAGAGGCCTATTTAGTTTAATGATTTGAGATCATAGTTGGTATTTTTTCAATATATAGACTTGATCATTCTGCAGTTTTTCTTCAAAATCTATGAAAACATGAAGCCACTGAGTTTAGACAAAATGGGTTGGAATTAATTGAGCTGAACAGTTTTTGCCATTAGAATTCTTACTGGCATCAACCAAATACTCCTAATATATTGTCCTACAGACAGGATTATGTCTTCAGGATTGAATCCAAAGATGATATTTTGTCTGAGTCCTTACTAATTGAAATAAAACTCACAAGTTTCTAGTATCTGAAAGGAAGAAAAAAGGCTCTTGACTCTTTAGAATGTCTAGAAAATAAAATAAAACTATTTCAGTAGTCTTTTTAGTTAGAGAAATCTCATTTGTGTTGTGCAGTACCAAGCAAAAGGAAGTGCATATGGAAAAAGCTTTATCATCTGCCACAGTCACGTTGAATGTGAATCCTCTCAGCCAGGCCTCCAATTCTTACCCTGCAGCTTCCATGGCTTTCAGGTTTCAGGAAATCATGCAGTCTCTTAGGACCTTCTCCAAAAAATCTCTCTCATTCTGTTTTCTCAGAGGTTTTACTGAAATCTCTCAGAACTGCACCAGCCTCATTTCTGCTAGTAGCTCCCTGATTGCTAAAGCTCTCCAAACTTGGGTTGGAGGAGCTCAGCTCCATCAGTCTTGAGGATGCATGCAAACTTCCCCTCCTTCTGGAGACTCCAGCTGACATGGAGCACCTCAGCCACGACAAAGCAACACGACAGCTTTTGTTTATCTTGGTCATTCATGCTCCCTTGTGGACTAGAGCAGACAGCCAAGAATAAACCACAGGCTAAGCCCTCTGAGCTAGTTCTGAGGGAGATATCAAAGTTTATGAAAGGGTTGTCAAGCATTAGGACATGGTGTCCGGGGCAGCCATTGAGGAACCAACCCTGGAGGTATTTAGAAAACGTGGTGTGGCACTTAGGGACATGGTTCAGTGGTGGACTTGGCAGTGCTGGGTTAACGGTTGGACTTGATGATCTTAACAGTCTTTTCCAACCTAAATGATTCTATAATTCAAAGGGGAACCAAAATAAGATGTCAGAACCCTTAGAATTGCATTCTGGTTTTCTTTTTAGTTAAAAATACTGTAAATTAATTTTAAAAAAGTTTAAAAATCTATAAAATCTAGAGTAGTAAGACAATACCATCGCTTTCTCTTCCCAAAGGATGACAAGAAACTTTTTGCAATGTATCCAGATATCTCTTCCAGTAAGGTGGAAATGTAGTATGAAAGTCACCACTATCACTTTGCAGTGTACTCTACAACTGTTGTATAGTACTACATGGAGGAGGCACATTCCCAGATTGAAGATAGAAATGTGACAAAATATCCCATGAAAGTTAACCAAGGCTGAAGATCAGGAGTCACAGCTTTCTGATAGAGCGTTTACAGGGAAAATTAATTGGGCAGCACAAGCTGTGCTTCATTTATGTTGTTTCTTCATGGGTTATGTTCCCCTGAAGCTAGTCAGTAGAAAGTTAGTTACCTGTTCTCTTCCACTTGACTGCTTGAAAACTTGGAACAAGGAGAAAATTTAGTTTAGGCTGTGAGTGACTGGGCATGCTTGCGGTACAAAAGTTTTGACCAATAGGTTGTGGCTCAGGCAAAGGAAGAGGACTGGTGCCTTGCAGGAAAAGCAGAGAACCAGGAAAGAAGACTGCTGGGGAAAAAAACCAACCAACCAAAGAAAAGAAAAGAAAAAACATATATACATATATACACACATCTAGGTAGAGGTGATTGATATGAGTTTACTATTACCTAAATACCCACATAAATGTTGGTGGACTAAAAACAAGACCGGAAGAAAAGCAAGACTGTCTCTTCAAAGACGTCATGGTCTGGACTTGGGAAGCCCCTTTTATTTCCCTACTGTTTCACTGAGGTTTCTCAGTTCCAGTAGTTATTCAAATAGATGCAGAGATGTAAATGAAAAGTCCCTTTCATTTATTTGTTTAGGTGATCACTCTGAGAATAAAAGATGTCCAGGATCTGATCCTGGTCACACCAAAGATACATGCCAGTCAAATCAGTGGGAAGAAGGTTATTTTACTACCATGCAGTGTAGGGATTGAAATTTTACTCTTGTCATTTTATTACTGGGCAGGGGATTCTTGCTAGGATTCCCAATACAGGAAGAGTCTAGGCCTGCCTATAGATACTCTTTCATTTTTTAATCCTCATTTAAGGACTACTTCAATACTGCTCAGAATTCTAAATTAGTAAGTATTTAAAAATTCATTATATGCTGTAAAGTATATTATATTTTAAGACATAAAAATAAATGTAACATCTGTATCTGTTTTCTAGGGAAGTATATTCAGCATTATTTAGGGGAAATACACTTTAGGCCTACAGAACAGCTAATGTTAGAGTTCCCTAATGATTTCCACTGTCCCCTCAGTCCCTCACCATTCCTTCCACATTCTGCTTCAAGTGAAACAGATGTTAGACTTAGATATTGGTGTTTCTGGAGGGACATTTTGTGTTACTGCCAGTTCTAATTCAGGACAGACTTATTCTTAAGAAGTTTTAAGGACTCATTTTAGAATATTAGATACTGATATATAGTAGGATGCTGATGTAGGAGCAGACAATCGTGTACTCCATGAGTCCTCCTACCTCCCTGAGCACCCTACTTAAGGGATCCTTTCCTCACTGCTTTATACTCCTGGTATTTCTGGGAAGAGAGCAGGAATTTTACAGAACTAACTTAGTCTTTATCTCAGGTTGATATGCTAGTGTTGCCATGGGTCTACTTGTTAACACTAGCATCTGCTCATTTCTTTATACATATTCATAGTTCAACATTTTATAAACATCTAGTCAGTCAGACTTACCATTATAATCATCAGCATCATAGTATTTTACCTGTTAGGAAGTTCAGAGTTAAGCTTTCTGTCATCCTTTTGTTGCATGGTAGATGAAATGATCTCCTACAGAAAAAGCAGAGATGCTAGAAAATGTTTGGAAAAAAGTATCATTGAGGATGGAAAACTGAGGAATAATGTGACTGCTCTGCATGAGGAAAAATTAAAAATTAAAATTGTCTTAAATTTAAATCTTCATACCTTTCAGTATAATGTTTTTATCTCAAGCTCCTTGGGAAAGCACATTATTTATGTGATCCAGATTTCTTAGGTTTAGCCTTACATTTTTCCTGAACATTTAATCTTTAATTTCATCTGTTCCTCTCATGCTCCCTGCAACTGATTTTTCATTGAAGTCAGCAGATCTGTTTCTGGATAGGACTGGGATTCTCTATCTGTTCTTGTAATGCATTGTGTGCAGTCGAACCGTGAGTTTGCAGCACTGGTGCAGAGGAGCTCAGTTGTCCCCTCCCATTGCTTTCTGCAGGAACCACATGAGCTGGCCCATTCAGCCTCTGTGTCTTGCATATTCATCGTAGATGCAACCTCTGTTACCAGTAATGACATCCTCAGGTGCTAAGTTACAGTCCTGTGCTGTTCATAGAATTGTTCCATAAAATTGCACACTTTTTAACGTTTAAAAGTTGTGAACTACCGTCACATTAGGTGGCTGTCTGACATATGGTAACTGCAGTCAGCTCTGCATGTAATCGTCTCATTTCTAGGGAGCTAATAAAGTTAATTATTCAAAACCACCAAGTGTACTATTAGTGTTGTAGATGGCCTTCTGACTTCTTTGATCACTTACTTCACTTAACATCCTACATATACCCTTTTAAGACCTCTGCTTTGTGGTGTCATACATCTGCTCCTTAGTTTCTTCTATTCTGTGATTCTGTGAGAATCTTTATATAAACACTGTAAGTTAAAGTACTCTTTATGCAATTTAAATGTACATTTGATAGCAGGAAATATATCTTTTCCTGTAAAGCTGCAAAATAATCACTTTCCAACTTCCCACACATGCATTTATGCTAAACTCATGTGTTCTAATAATGTTCTGGGGTTTGTAGGTTTCGTTGGTTTTATGTTCCTCCCATATTCTTCCTGTTGTTTTCCATTTAAAATAAAGGTTTTATATGATATTTAAACAATCGACAGATGTCAAAATCTTAGAAATTAAAAAAAATGTTCATAATTCAGAGCATTTTTTGTTATTATACTCAAATAGTATAGACAAAAGAGTAAGTAAATTTATAACACTAGTTCTTTGTGACAGGCAGATCTTCTTCATTGCACATACGCCTGTATGTAAGGCTGCAGGTACAGAGGGGGAAAAGCAGTAGGTTTGAGATCAGGCGGAACCCTTGCCTCCTGCACTTTGTTTCTGGAGTTGGCAAGCAGAAGAGATGGAAACAAAGCAATGTGCTTTTTTTCTACTGAAACCCACCATGTGCTGAGTTGCTCTCTAAAAGTCCAGGTGTTACAAGAGTTAACCCAAAAATCAAACCAGTTTGCTACGTTGTGCCATTGTGTGGCTCCTGTAACCCAAGGACATTTGTTATGCATCTAGGAGATTAGATATCACATCTGTGTGTTTCCTGCTGTGGTGTTCGTGTTTCCAAAAACTTCAGGGTTCTTGAGATACCTTCTAACTGTGCTGGAGTACAGGGAACAATCTGGAAAGTGAAAGCTTTGTTCTTATTATGGCTTTTGCCTGACCTAAGCATTTGAATCTGATCTGCTTTTGATCCTGCTTAGGCAAGATAAAAGTGGTTCTAACTTGCCTTAGGGATTACTTTTGTCTTTTCAATTCCTTCAGTAAGTAAAAAATATGTAGTTGTGAGCATGGTGTTTCTCAGAAGGGACCATTTTGCTATAATATCCTGCAGAACATTGCCTTGCAGCTCTCTTCCTTGTTTCCATGTTTGATGCCTACAGTACATGGTCTTGAATGTTTCTGTGATATAAGAGAATTCTCCAGTACATGCTTAGCTTAGTTCTGTGTTTCCTATTCAGGTATTCCCCTAGTGGCACTTAAGAAATTATAAGCTTGAATTTTGGTGGCTTGTGGTCTCCAAGAAAAGTTTTAGAGTGTCAGGAGCTTTCATCTGGTGAGAGAAATGACTTTTCTGACTTTCCATTTTTTATAACAAAAGGAAAATATGTAAGTAAAAACACTTGGGAAGGAGCTTTTAGCTCCTTTATGGCTCTCATAAATTCAGTGAAATTCAATGAATATTGCTGCAGCAGGTGAATGTTCTGCTCGTATTGTTAAGACTATGCAATTTGTTACTATAGAACTGTCGATTATAATCCACTGGATTCAATGCAATAAACTAGAGTAAATGTAGTGACCTACAGGTTAGGAAACACAATAACAAATTCTTTATGTCTTCTTGGCTATAAGAGCTTTTCATAAAGCATTTTACTGGCAGTCCTTGTAACAGAAATGCATATCCCTGTAATTGCTTCTTACCCTAATTAACACTGAGAGAAAAGCTTCATTCTGGAGGTACACCCCTTAGCCACTCTCCATTCTTCCTGTTGTACTTTTATGAGACAAGTATAATTACTCTGCTGCAGACTACCGTACTTACCAGAAGGTGCAGTACATAGTTTTGGCACTTTCAGAAAATAGAATTAAATACCAGAGTACAGAATAGCAAAAAGCATTTTATACTTACCAGGTAATTTCTTTTTCAAATATCATAGATGTCAAGTACCTCTAAGGTTCTATTTGCAAATTTATATGAAAATATCATTTTGGAAATCCCACCCCACATCCTTAGCAGTTTCAGATTTTTACAAAATACGAGGCAGAGGGAAATCAGTGTATGTCAGAAGTTGGATAAGACAAACCAAGAAACTTCATATTCTCTCTGGTTTGAGTAGTATGGATCCTGGCTTAGGAAAAGACTTCATAAATAAAGCTTTTTAGGCTTTTCATATGAACAAATTATTTATCTTTACTCTGCAAGTAAAAGGGGAAAAGTAGGAAAAGTTTTGGAATGGGTTAAATCTAAAAAATACAGATTTAAATTGTGATCCAAACCTATGCTGAAAATACTGAATTGTAGGGTCTAAGGTTCTTGACCTCAATTTGGCCTTTTTTTTTGTTGTTGTTGTTCTTTTAAAAGCTATTCACAATTTAATATAATTTTTTTCAGGTCAAAGCATTATGACAGATGGTTGGGCTTTTGGACTGCACTTAAATTTGATACCAACTGCATTCAGTTAACCTGAATTGCTCTCCATCATTTTGTGATTATTTTGCAGTTCACATGAGTGCGTTCTCCTTTCCAATAGACACAACACAAGAACTCTTGATTACTTGGTGACATTTTCTGACAATCAGGACCAGGAATTGCTGTTTCATATCTTCTCTTGGGCGTACTTAGTTTTTGAACTCAGTTTTGAAGTCTCTGAACTTCTATTTAGCACTGCTTTTTTAAAACAAATACTCCTATCGATCTTTGGTGATTGTTTTCTGAGTTAAGAAGGCTCTGATTCTGCTTAGTATTCTTGGATTTAACTTCCCATCTGCCAGAAGAAGTCCGATTCATGCTCTGTGCAGGTCACAGTGTTAGTGGCTCTCTCCTTCTGTTTACATGCTCTCCTCAGAGTACATCGCAGCAGCCAATTATCTGTAGGAAGGCTTTGTAAATCTGTTGTGTACTTTGAAAAAAAAAAAAAAGACCAAGAAAATAAACTGAAAATAACATCTAAAATGGAATCAACATGTGAGAACATACCTGCGACAAGTGTTTAAAATATACACAAGGATATATTTTGTCTTCCTGCTTTGTATCCACATTTTCTCATGGAGTTATAGTTGACTACTTAATTAAGAAAGCTTCCTTTCGATAAATAGAAACTTCACTGAGTAGGATGGGAATTTCTTTCCCTGCCTTCAGTGACATTCTAAATTGTCTTCAAGTCAGCAAAACAGTGCTAGGAAGGTCTCTAGTGAATATTCATCCTTAGTCCAATCAGGTTTTTACTGTGGTGAGTTGACTGTGATCAACAGCCTAGCACCCATACAGATGCTCTCTTGATCCCTTGCACCTGCAGAACAGGGAGAAAGTAAGAGAGAAGGCAAGAAGACATGGAGTGAAATAATGGCGATTTAGTAGGGAAAGCAAAAGGGGTGCACACGAGCCAAGCAAAAGCATTCATTTATTACTTACCAATGGTGTGTCCATATCTAACCACCTCCTAGAAAGCAGGGCCACATTGTGTAAAGGTGACTTGGAAAGACAAACACCATAACTGTCAACATCCCTGCTTTCTCCTCCTTTCCCCCATTTTTTGTCACTCAGCACAACATCATCTGGTATGGAATACCCCTTAAAACAATTCCCATCAGCTGTCCCAGCTGTGTCCCAGCCCAGTTTAATGTTCACCCCCAGCCTGCTTGTTGTGGGAGGGTGTGGGCAGAGTGAGAACACGAGGAAGACACCATGCTGGGCGAACACTGTTCAGCAAAGGCCAAAAGCTGTTGTGCTGTCAGCACTGCTCAGTCACAAGCAGGACCCACAGGGCTGTGCTGGCACATCACTTCCTCCACCTCAAAGGTACTATAAAATTTATAGTACAGAACTGCTTCATCCCTGTAAGACCTTTYTTAAGCTTTTTCTTGAGAGATTCATATGTACACTAACCTCAGCCACAAAACAACCGAGATGACAAAAACAAATGGTGATTAGAATGACTACTGACCTTCCAAAAGTGTGGATATCCTCAATTCAAAACACYGACAGACACTTTTCCAAATGTCTTTCTCTCAAATCTTTCTGGTTAAGACACGAGTTCAAGCCAAAAAGCACCACCAAACTGGTTGGTCTTAGCTGGCCCAGCTTTAAGCAAGCATTAGAGCCACAGAGGTTGTAAACACCTCTGTGAAACAGCAGAATACAGAWCCCAGACTTGCCTGGGATAGTGCATGGAGGGCAGGAGCCTTCAGGCTGGTGCTTCTCTGCACATTAGAGAAAGCAAAAAATGTGAACCCTTTGCATTCATTTTGGACTATTTGTTTCCTAAATGTAGCTTCTGTTTCTGTGTTTTGGACAAGGATGACCAGTACTTATTCTGTCATGTCTTCAATCCCTACAGTAATGCTTTGTGCTTCTCCAGTCTTTCTATGAAATATAAAATGTATCTTCTAATAACCAGAAATGAAATCAAGCCATTACAAATTGAAGGAAATAACTCAACCCAGGGAGGTATTAGGTCTAACTCAGGAGTATAGTGGATAGAATATTAAAATTTTGACATTCCCCAAACAGCTTTTGACTCCTTTATTCCTGTTTTTAATTGTGCCAGCTATTGAAGCATGTGCATAATTTACATCATTATGTAAATTCATACATAATGAATTTACTGTTCTGATTCCACAGCTGAATTGCTAGTTAAAAAAACAGTGGCTCAAATACATTATAAGATAAAAGAAACTCTGTCCTCCATCATCAAAGCTTGAAATTTCTGTCTTATGTTTCAAGTAAAAGAGGGAAATTCCTATACCAGAATTGTTGCTAATGTTTCACATCACAAAAAAACCCCAGCAAACCTAAAAACAAAACAAAACAAAAAAGCAGCAACYCTGCAAACATGATAGCACACAATAAATTTTATTCTCTGTCAGTGTCATAAGATCTGAATGAGGAATGAGAAACTTCAATCACTTTTTCAGTCAGGAAGAGTATTCCAACAGGTTAAGAAAATGATAAGATGATCAGGGACAATTTGTAATTTTATTCTCATGTTAGCTGGAACTTTCCCAGACCATTCAAAACTCAATCTAATGACCATGACGTGAATGCTAAAACTAACTTTTACAGGTTTTCAACAAGGTTGGAAGTCATATAATTACAAATTATCTACAGTGCATCTTTGTCTAGGCTAGAATTAAAAATTGTACTATAATTTTGAGTAAAATGCAATGATAATTTGGTCCCAAATCCTAAGCTATTCACCTTATGTTTCTTAACAGGAAAGTAACCAATTTCTTATCATCTCCCCAGAAAAAAAAAAAAATCTTTGTGAACATCCTTGTCTCATAGTTCTCGATATCAGCCAGATTAAAAGAGCACACTTATTTCTGGGGAAAGGCACGTCTATTTTTGTACTAAAGCCCACCAAAGTGAAACTTCCTTGAAAGCTTCTGCAAGGGCTTGACATTTTATGATTGATGGAAGATTTTACACGTCTTTGAGTAATATGAAGAAAATTTATGACTTTTTTCAAAGTCAGAGAAGTTAAGTGACCTAAATCTTGGTTAAGGTTTAATTTGTGTTTAAATTGTAAATGAAATGAAAATCTGGACACGCAAATAACTGTTTCTCCTTTGGGAAACTGCTGAAGTCGATGGTAGTGTTTGTTCATGATATATGTCAGATGTTCTATCTCTAATTGACTTAGGAACAAAGGCTTGTCCAATTTAATTTTATGATGAGATTTATGTCTGCAGATATTTATTTGTAAGATCTCCATAATTTCATTTAGCTTCCTTTTGTATTTCCAAGAAGTGTGGTATTTTAATCAAGTCTGTTGGAAAAAAAACAGAATCACTTGAAAAGAATTTAATAAAATTCAATTTGAAGAGCACAAAAATGTGTCAATGTTTACACTGTAAATCTTTCATTTGTAACTACAAATAATTCACATACTTCCAGTGAATATGTGTCAATGGAAGACAGGCCAAATGCAAGTACAGAGCAGTACTGAAAACATTGTCTGAAAATGCTGATGTATAGCTTATTGGCCGATGTGTTTCACGCCCAGTTAAAAATTTGTGTGATTGTTAGAGAACCCAGTGGAGAAATCTGCTCCTTTTATTCAAACTTTTAAAGATTTTTGCTTTTAGCTTTGTTGCACTAGAAAAAGGTTATTGTTAGAGAGGCATAATATTTTTTCTTTATTCCCACTTCCACACGTAAAAGAACATGAAGAAAAAGCCAATGTCCTGATAACATACAAGGTGCCTCACTGTCATTCTTAAACTATGATCATCCCTATTCCTCATACTACATATAGAGATCACATTAAGAAGCTTCCAATAAGCAAATAAAGTCAAAGGGCAGAGATGTCTAATAGTGTTGCTTCTATTTGTATCAGTAGCACTTGTATAAAACTATGCTATTGCTAAAAACAGAGCAAAAAATTTTCAGGGATAGTTTTGATATACAGAATTTGATTTAGACAAAAAGGATGGGGTTTGCTTGAAAAAACATGTACCTGTAGATGTTTATGGGCAGATGGAAAGAGGCACAAAACAGATCATAACACTTGAAAACACCCAATAGTGTTGCAGAGAAAGCCAAAGATGCAAATACTGTGAAAATTATTTACAGGATCTTACAGTCGTTTGAATCAGAAAAGAAAGATGAAGAAACTCAGCAGTCAGGTGAGAAAAATACCAAAGTTTAACAGGTCCATTAGTATATTATCCATGTAATAATCTAAAAAACTTTTCTAAAATAGCTCAGATTAAACAGATAGTATAAAGCACAAACTGGCAAACAGAGCAAGAACCCAGGGTAAAAATGTCCTATAATTTTTTGTAACATTTTTATTTCTGATAACTTCCATATTCTAGACTAATTTATTTGTTGAACTTTCTGTTCAGTCATCATTTGCTGTGGGAAATGGACTAAACAAAGACAACTGTACAATCCTGGACTTCAGATCATATTTCAGCTCGTTCAGGGCTCTGCTTGGCAGAGTCCCACCAGAAACTGCCCTGAAGGGTAAAGGGTCTGGGAGAGTTGCATGATTCTCAAGGATGTCCTTCTCAAGGCACAAGGCTACCCCTTTCCAATGCACAGGAAACCAAACCAGCACTGCAGAGGGCCAGTGAGGATGAACCAAGGGCTCCTGATGGAGTTCAAAAGCAAAGGAAAGTGCACAGAAGGTAGAAGTGGGGTTGAGAGTACAGAGACAGCTGTGCCAGTTACTGAAACACTAGAGAACAGCAAGAACACAGCGAATAACAATGCACTATTGCCTCTTTCTTTCTCAGGAGAAGTTAATTTTCTTTTTGAAAAGTGCTTGCATTCACTATTAAAAAAATTGTGTTTAATCCCATTAATCAACAGAATAAAGCTCCACAGAAACTGACCACTGAGAATAAACCAATAGGTATTCCTGTTTGTACTTGTGGTCTTCCTTTCCTTTTTATTTCTTTTACTCTTCCGATGACTACTGAGAGGTTTTATTTTTCCCAGTGTGTGTTTAGCACATTCAGCTGAAGACCAAGTTAATTTAATAAGAATCATTAGCATTTATATAGGGCTTTATATTATAAAAGAATTTTTCAAACATTTACTAATCTTTAGGCTATCTCTGTGAAATAGGTATCTAATTATTATCTTAATTTTAGTCATGGGGAAACAGAGAGCAGTAAATTAAATGCATTATCAGTACCACACAGAAACTGAATAATAGAGCCAGTAACATAGCTGAGAAAGGCTCCAGTTTCAGTTTTCTACTTGTTGTTTACCTTCTTCTCATTGCAGGATCCATCCAGTGTTGAAAACTGGGACCGGCAACAGGACATACAGTAATACAGTGGCTACTCAAAATGGAAGTTTAATGACATAGTAACTGCTCATTACCATTCTGTCCTACTGTTACACCCCGGAATACTTCCTGGAACTATATGATCCTAAAATGTCTTTCACTAGGCAGTTCTTCATAGATCAAGCAGATGCTACTAACAATACTGGGTTACTGGAAACTGTTACCTTTGTAATTCTTGTCTTCACTTCTGCAGGTGATGGCTTAAACATTTGAAACTTCACATGCTGCCACATTATTGATCATTTGAGAAGCAAGGAAAATCTAAAACATCATTCCTTGAAACATTTTTATAAATAATGACCAGTATGTTGCAAATTCGTAAGTATTTAAACAAATAATCAGCATATCTATGAATCTGTAACAGAGGCAGTAGTTGAAATTTGATACAAGACCCATGTCTGGCCCAGATGTTGTTTTTAAGAGGGTGATAATAATAGCCAAAAATCCATGGCTGAAAAATATCATCGAATTATAGAATAATTAGGGTTGGAAAAGACTACTAAGATCGACTCAAACTGCTAAACTAGCACTGCCACGATCACCCCTAAACCATGTCCTGAAGTGCCACATCTATATATGTGCATGATCCAAGTGTTTGGTTTTTTTTTAATTTTGAATGTATTTATGGATCTTTACAGATWTTTTTTTTTACTCTGAAAAGATAATAGGTTTGATTTTTGTCACCTAACCCAGAAAAAGATCAGTAATTTTATTTGAAATAACAATTAACAAAGAATTCAGCAAGAATTGATAGTGTATACACTCTCTAAAACTGAGAATATGAAATTATACTCAGGAAACATTGTCCACATTTTGAAAGAAGCTATGGTTTTATATTGTCTATGTATATGTGTTTTGAATTAAGCATCTTCACAGGACCATGGAATCCTATCAGTAATATCCGTGAAGCTACAAGACCTATAAATAAAATGAGATTGGGTTGATTCGCATTAATTAATGCAAATGCTAAATTTCCCATATTTTTTTCTAGAAAGACTGTTTCCTCAAGTAATGACAAACATATAAAACTGTCAAGAAAGATGTTTTTTAATATTATTTGGAGGATAAATTTTAGCATTAACTTCAGTAGTTTTAGGAGTAGTAAAGATGTAGGCATGCCTCAGTGTTCTATTTTAATGGCTGGTTTTTAGGTTCTAAGTGTAGAAAAACTCACCGTAAAGCAACTATTGATACATACAATTAACTTGATACTTTCTTTTCTTTTAAAATGTTTTTCAGTTTTGTTTGTGTATTTTTAAATTTTTCCCATGTAATCTTTGTAATTTTATCAAATACACCTTATAACTCACTGTTTATTTGAAGCTCTGCTCTGTTTTGACTTCTGCGATCACTAGAATCTTAATGCCCTAACTAAGCTTTTATCCCTCTTACTGGGCACCTTATTTATTTGATTTTGTTTTGTTTGTTTTCACAAAAGACCATATAACCTTTCAGTATTTTACACATCTTTTATCTTCCTTRAAAAGGCAATTACACTGAAAGAAGATCTGAATGTAGGGAAATTCCTGCAGTGTTCTTGCAACTCATTTTGATTTCAGTCATGACAATAGTATTTATCTCAAAAAGTATTTAACCCTTATCTACTAGTAAAATATCAAGCAGAGAATTATTTTTTTCTTATGTGATATCTTAGCTGGACAGTTGCATTTTATTTAGTTAGATTAAAACGTTTTGTTAAAACCACCTTGTATTTAAAATAAAAGTAATTTTAAATGCTGTATCATTTATGTAATGTATTGGTCAGTCAAATCTCTGTAGTGTTTGATTCAGAGGGGGAGGAAAATGTTAGGGGAAGAGCTCTCAGCTCTCTTTAAATATAATGTTTAAAGATCTCGACACAGCCTCTGTAATCTTTACAGAATGTTTCACTGTAGTTTACTCCCATTACTGATAAAACCCACACTATTTTTATTCCTTGGCTTATTGAATCATGAGAGGTTCATGTTCATCTTTACTGTCATATTCAGGTACTCACTTATGAGAAATGTAAAGAGGCAGCTATAATAACTGGTGGATGTTAGTAACCGTTCTTTGTTTTTCCATGAGACTCAGAAAATCTACAAAGAATGCTGGCAAACCAAATCTATGGAGCCAAATTATTATTGAATAGTCTCTTAGTCAAAGGACATCTCCTAAAGCAGTCGTTTGGGGAATCAAAAAATGATACAGAGCACCACAAATATTTTGCTAGCAGCTTTGAAATAAATTTCAAAGATATTCTAGTCTTGTCAGTTCACTGCTTCTACCATCAGATAGAAGCACTTTTTCATCTTCTTTTCAACAAACAATATCTTTAACGTTTCTTGTTACTGCCATAAAATTAAAAAACAGATGTTATTGAAAGAGCCATGACAGGTTAATAATGTGAGGGTGTTTGTTGGCTGAGGCCACTGAATCAGGTAAGAATACTGTGAAGTTAGGTACCTCATAGGACAAAGTTCTCAAAAATATTCTTGAGAAATGCCTGACAAAGCTTTACTTTTGGACAATGCCTCAAGATTTTTCACTCCTGGCTTCACATTTCCTGACCTAAGTCAACAGATTTATGGTAAGTTTGTATAATTTTGTAAAAGCAGAGCTAATTTTTTGTTTCCTGCAGTGTGGTTAAGCCATTTCCAAGAACACTTTTTTTTAATTTCAAACGTTTCATAGCTTTTGCCTCTTATTTTATTTATTTATTTTGGAATAAGGTTTTGTACATGATATAAGACACTGACTTATCTATGTAGAAAAATGCACCTACACATCTTTTCTACTGCACTTTACATGAGAATAAGATATTCAGCCACCTTTCATTCATAGTAATTAATTGGGCTTCTGGACTTACACTCCAAATGTAGGTGCACATCATGGGTGCTTTAATGGTACATTTGCTTCTTGCTAAGACAGCCAGACTAATCAGCAAACTAACGTGACAGATTGGTTCCTCTGCTTAGAAAGAGAAATGTCTTGTATGATTTTAGATCTACCAGCAAGATGACCCTTCTTAAACACTGTTTTTCTTCCATGTGTCTAAGTCTATATACTTACACATGGAGATCTACCTCTGCCTTGCTCCTATTTCTCTGCCTATGTAAATAAGACAGATTCCTACACGCATGCTAAACACAAACACTTATGTTATTTGTGTCTCATCAAACAGTTCTGCCCAGTTTTGAGCTAAGTTAAACTTGTAAACTGTCTTTGCGCTTAAGACTTGAGCAATGCTGTATTTAGTCTCTTTGCATCGCTGTTGACTTCTGACCAATTTTTCGATCCTTCCACAAGATCTGTCCAAGTTTGGTGACATTTTGGTTCTTTTTTATATCTATGGCAAAGCTTGAATGAATTCTGCAGGATTTTATGGTAAAAACCCAAGAATGTTTTGGCAACATTTCTCTGTTATGTACACTAGTGGAAACACTGCACAACATATAGATTACCATACTTTTCTACATTTAGCCATCTGTAATATAAATACGCTTACAGAAAAAAAGCTATAGATTCTAAAGAAATAAAGAATATCAGTGTTTATTTGTAGCAATACACTGAAAATTGAGCTTCATCAGATGACTGGTTAAGAAATTCTTTAATTTTTTAGTAAAAACTGTTTAAAATCCTACCTTTCCTTCAACCAGGAGCACTTATAGCTAACAGTGTTTTCCTACTAATGTGCTGGTCATCTTGCATGTCAGTTGAAAATTGGGATTTTCATTTAAAATTTAGGATTAGGAAAAAGCATTTGATTTTCTGTTATTTTGTATTGCATGTAAGTTTTAAGTGAGAGTGGTAAAAGTATTTTTAACTATTTTTGAAGGTTAAACAAACGTTTTCAAATAACTTTGGTAACAAGTAAGAGTATTAGCACACTTTTCTGATAGATTGTTTCAGTATGTTGCACCTCATATTGTTTCACTAGGAGACAATCAGGAGATGCGTCATAAAAAATCCTATGGCCCATAAAGTAAAAATTGACATGATTTCATCTGTTTCTGCAATCCAGAGCAGAAAAGGGGCATTTATTATTTTTGTTTTCAGTGTGTTATGTAAGTTTTTAAACACTTGATAATTTTCTTTTTCCCCCTAGTTTTACATAAATTTTGAAAGACACATGTATAAACTTCTTGCCATTCTACCCATGCATATCCCCATTAAGATGCACAATAAGGAGTGAATATAATAATGAATAAATTTTATTTTAAAATCATTTTGATATCGTAAAAATATGGGGTCTCATTCTCAGAGAAACTGACCTTTGATTAATTTGTAAAATATTCTTCTCTAATTCTTCTTGTTTTTATTTAGACTGAAAACTGGGACAATCAACACCTTTCTTCCTAGGAAAGCAATCAGGCATAACAACAGAACCCTACTATGATATTTTCCTCTTGAAAGTAATGAAATATGCATGACAACAGTATTTTTTGCAACTTTAAAATTTTGTTATTTTCAACTGAACACAATAACAGATGAGAATTCATTACTATTTTCTTTGAACCAGTGGGGTGTGCAGCTTTTTAAAACCGATTTTTATTTAATAAAGACATTGACAATAACATCACTGTTCATCCCTTTTTCTTTTGAATAATCTGAAACTAATATTTTCAATTTAATTTTTAAACTCTATTATAAGAAATGGCTCGGGGCAATACATATTTAGTGTCAGATSGTGCCTGCCACTCTGGTAGTATGAAGGAGATTGTAGAAGGCAGAAATGAACATTTGCCATTTCACATAATCAGAAAGAACTAACATGGAAATGAGATGTGGTACCCTCGTGAGAAAGTTTGGTTTTTTTGAGAGCAGGAAAGAAATCGATTACATATGATAGTGCGTCTTGGCAAAAAGAATTTTTCAGTAAGAAAATACCTATTTTTTTTGCAATTGTTTCTCCTTCTGGCAGTACAAAAGCTTTGTGGTGTTTGCTTGAATTACCATAAACTTGAAACTTTAATTTTGAATTCTTAGCAAGTTGACTAGAGTCTCATCCATTCATTGTAGATAATCTTTCTTCCAACTTGAATGCTGAACACAGATTATACGGAAGCATCGTTTACACAAAAATATGTTTTTGCAATTAATTACTTTATTGGCATTATCACTGATCATTTTCTCTCAGTGGTGTTTATAAGATCTATAAAAGATACTCTGCTAGTTTTGTTTGAAGATACCCAAGCTTTTCAAGTAACAATCCTAATGATAGCCGGAAATATGCTCATTCCCTAATTTGGCATGTAAATTTCATAGATATCAATCTATTTTCAAGAGATCTACAGTGTGAGAAACAACCATATTGTACTTTTTGTCTTTAATATGGTGTCATTACCCTGCACTTCTAACTGGGGCAGGGATTTAACACCAATGTAATTGCTTGGCAACAGTGTGGCCCCAATGCAAAATACCTATTTATTTTTTCCTGTAGTACCATCTGGTTCCTAATAATTTTAGCTCTTTTTCCTAACTATTATCTTGGCATGCTTAACCATTGGGTGTTCTCTCACGGTAGATTTGCTTAAAAAGGGAGCTGAGTCAGGCAGATGATTCCCTCTCTCGTGTGTCCGAACATCATCTTTGTTTGATAGGATCTTGTGTGTGAATAGCTTTTCTTCTCTTGATATGTTAAAAATACTTTGAAAGGAGTATTTCTAAGATATTTTATATGAAGGCTTTAATTCTTTTCATCCCCCTTTATCAGAAGAAACTGTCAGCACTATATCTGCTATGTTTTGGAGCACAAAAAAGACAATTAAGACCATTCATTAGTATACTAAGAATTAGTGTATAGGTGTATTTTGTCGTTGAATTAGCATGTACTGCAAAATGCCAAATGTAATAGATATGTCTCTGAGGAAGAGTATTCACTGCAAATATTTTCATGTCTATATCTGGGAAAGTAAAATTATAGTTTGATTCTAAAGTCTCATTTTGGTTGACAGCAGAGTTAAGTGCTTTCCCTTGATGGAAATCAAATCACAATCATCTTCACAGTAGGCCTAAAGTAATGCATTTGTTTTGAAATCTTCAAAGTACATAACCTTTCCTTTGTCAATAGCACTTCATGTTGCTTGGATCAGAAATTTTGAAATTATTTTCTCTTGGTTGCTATTGGCACTGCTGTTATTATTTATGTTGTTGTAACATCTAGAGGTCACTGCCCCAGTGTTGGGCAGTGTCAAAGTACGTAGTACTACACAATCTATGTTCTGATGTACTGAGGGCTGAAAAGACAAGGAACAGAGGGTTCAGGGGAAATTTCAGACTGATGTTAAACATGGATCTTATTAACTTCCTTTTTCTCCTGGCCCCATGGCAAGCAGCACTATGAAAAACTATGGGATAAAACACTAAAAAAATAAGTATCTTCCATGTGTATATGCCATATTTATACTTAAATGTCTATTCATGTATGCATGTACATGTGAACAAAATACATACATATGTATATATACAGATACCCAAATATGTTATATCTATAGTAATATTTAGTAAAGTTCAGAAAAACCACACATATAAGTGTGTATGGAAATATTTCACAAAATGATTCTTGAAATAATGTTTAAAATAAAATGGCAGGGGAGCCTCAGGAAATTGTTTGTGAAAGGCATTAATTCAAAACTCAGTGGATATGGTGATGGATAATAGAATAGGTATTTGTGAAGCGTGAAACCAGGCTCCTATCCTTGTGATACTGTATGAATCAGGAGTTTTAATGCAGAGAATAGAATTTCTAACAGTGATCTGAAAAGGAAGAAGCTTGAATTTGTTATACAAGGAAAACTGAAATGATAGGTATGCATTTAGATTGACAAAGTGTGGTAAGTGTGACTGACTATATAGGTTTAGGGTTTTTTTCTTTGATAGTAGCTAATGGATCTGAGCAATAAAGGGAGCCAGAGATGAGAGGAGGTTGCAACAACTGAAACTGAACACCTAATCTTCATCTTTGTCTGATTTTTAGATTATTTTGATGCATTGTAATAGAAAGAATTTGGTCTGCTCAGGACTGGAGAAAGAACAAAAGGTGAACGACAGGCTGCCAAAGCAAAGGTGAACTACAAAAACACAGACAATGCTCAGGAAGACAGTTCATTTTGGAAAATTAGGGGCAAGAAATAGAAAGAACAGCTTGCCCAAGGTTCAAAGCAGTGGTACAGAAGAATAAGAGCAAATGCAAGAGCCCAGCCACAATGTACTTGCTCTTTAGATATTCAAGAGACTCACATTTTCTGACCTATGTGGCTGGGAAGGGGGAAAGTGGATAAACCTAAGGTCCTACAAAGGTGGCTTGTTGGACCTTCAGCTGTTGACAGAAGAGACAAGAGGCATCTCCAGAGCAGATATTAGAGACAGAATCTGACCAATATTAACCTATAAAGGAAGTAAGAGAGTCCACAAACCAATGTAGAAATGCAAGTGGAGTAAGAGGATGCTCCCCTGGAAAGAGGCACCAGAACAATGGAGGTGATGGGAAAACCATTTAACTATTTGGTTACTGACAAGGACATGATTCATTGACACGAGATGGTCACAGATGGAAGCTGAAGCAATGCAGACTAGTGAAATTTGTTCACTTTTTTTTTGTTCTGAGGGATTATGTAGTAAAGTCATTAGTTTTATAGAGATCACACTCTTCACTAGGGACTACCAGCATAAGAATGATAAAAAACCTTCATTTTGTGTAAACAGTTATTTATTTAAATACTACTGGGTAAAGGGGACTTCTTACCTGCAGAGCCTACAACTGACTGCTTGAAGTACTTGAGCAGAGAAAGCATTAAGTTCTAGCATTTACTCTGTTGCTTTTCACACTGTGACCCATCTGTACAGGTTTTCTGTTTTCTTTGTGAGACTGCTTCTTTCCTATTGACAAGTCATTTGGTGATCTTAGAAAGATACTTGATCTAATTTTCTTTTACTTGTTTTTACCTTGAACAAATTTCCTTCCTCTCTCTTCTCTTTCAGTAAATTGTCTTTCTTCCCTTCACAAATGCAACAAAATTGCCAAGCTGAAATTAAGAAAAATACACCTTTAAAAACACAGATACTTATTTTACAGAGTTGTTCTGGGACATAATTCAGCTGTGGATTTTAAAAGGCAGGTAAAAGGAATCATTAAAGTAAGTGTTGTAAAATAAACCCAAAGTTGCAAGGGTTCTTCATAAAGCCAACAGGGAATGAAATGAGTGGATTTGTCTGAGATATTGAACAAGATGTCCCATTAAGTCACAATTAATAATGCTAAGATAGAAGGCTGGATGAATTACAAAATAGCTTGCTGACAGTTTTATTGAAGCTGTTAATGGAGTGGTAAAATGGGCTAGTCCTAACTCTTAAGGAATGCCTCTTCTATCCCAGTTCAATAGATTATACAATGAGTTTCTGTTTTTCCGGAGGCTGTAGATGATGCACATASTGGTGAAGCAGACACTCTGAATAATGCAATACTTGGAAGAATTTAATTGCCTGATTAAATGGCTGTAATAAAACATCATGTGTCTTAACACAAGAAGAAGTTGAGAAATGATCTTCCCACCGAGTACGGCACTGGTAAAACTGTTGCCAGAGCAATGTTATTAGCCCCATTTCATGGAAGTTTCACATTCAGAAATAATGCAAGCACTGGCAAGTAAGTCTTATAATCAAGGTTTATGCAGCTCAGTTGGTTTTGCTCATTAACAAAGAGAGTGAGTGTTAGCTTGAAGTTACTTACAGAAAGGAATTATAACTCAGAGTAGGAGAAAGTGGTCTTTTAATCCAAGGGATATAAACTGAAATTAGGCAACTACAATCTGGAACAAGATCAAAGTACCCTATTAATGAAGGTAATTAATACTAGAGCCGTTTGGGAAAGCTAGTGTGGGAGGTTTCTCCATTATCACCTCTAAAAACAGTCTGAATTTTCTGAGAATTGAAGGTAAACTTGGCTTCTATGAGGAATTCTATATCTTCTCTTATCACTACCGAGGCTAGAGGTTCTGGGGGATTTCTTTTTGTTTCTGTTGATCCACAGCCTTAGCCCTACAGCACCGAACTACTTCAATTTGATATATTCTCTGTAAACGCTTTAGATACTTCAAAAGATGGAAAAAATCAAAATCTGACGAAAGAAAATATCATCCTAAAATCAGCTTCTGTGGATTATTCTAGCCAGCCCCATCCTTTAAAATAAGATCTTTGGTTTTGCTCTTATTTTTATAGTACTAGCAAATCTATTAAGATAATGATTAAAGTAAAACCTCATGATTTAGAGCTCCAGCTAGTCACACCCTAATGGTCAGGAAGGGCTTTTTCCTCTGTCTGACTATCTATTTTATTCAGTTTAGTCCCTCCTTCCTCTGAATATGGAAGTGGCATGAAGGGTCCACTGTAAAATCTGACAGACAAGGGAGAATATCTGTATCTGAGATCACAACAGCCCTTCTGCCCTCTCCTCCACACACAGGTATAGGATCATCAATTGCAATATAACATTGTAAGATAATCATCCATAGTTTAGATAAGCTGCAAAATTCTTTGCTTGTAAATGTGGCAGTTTAAAAGCTGATGAACAAACAGGTCAGGCATCCATGTGAGGAGGGCAGAGGAGACAACAGCAAGAGTAACCTTGTTAGCTGGCACAGGCAAACAATCTCTGCTCATCAGAAACGCGTCTGTTGTTGCCGGGCTAGATGTTGGGGTGCTGCAGCCYTCTCGAAAGCGTCGCGCATTCGGTGGTGCAGACACACACACACACAAAAGCATACTTAGCCGGAGGCAAAGAGTCGGAGGGGTTCTCCTTCCCTGGATTATTCATGCAATAAACCTATTTCGTGGAACACCAAAAGGAGAAGCCAGAACAATGGAGGGTTCAGGGTTAAATACCAGGGGCAGTGGGGGCGGAGAGAACAACAGGGACCAATAGGTTGAGGGCTGGAGGGCGGAGAGAAGGTGGGGTAATACAATTTCAACCAATAGGGGCAATAGGAGGAGCAGCGGGCAGGAATAAATGGGATGCCGAGTAAGGGAGAACAATCTAGAACAGAACCTTATAAAGGAACAAGGAGTGACAGGCTCCTCGGTTACTCCTGTGGCAGGCCCAACCCCCACAGCATCCCCTGCTGCAGGCTTAGCCACTGCCACATCCGTCGATTCCTTGCTGGTGTGTTTTGCTCCCTGGGTCTGGGTCGACTGGTTGCTGAACTTGGGGTCAAGGTGAAATAATCTATTGCCACTCAAGGCTAACTGTATTTTTCTTCAGAAAACAACAACAACAAAAGACCCTTTTGTTTCCATTCTCCTTTAGAGAAAAAAACAAAATACAGTAGGATGCAAAGTTGTTAGAATTATTACCAAGTAATTTTTATTTTCTGTATATAGTTGTGGAGATAGTAGGTTTATGCTTATTTTTAACTTGCTAATTTATACTCAACATATTTAATCAGAATCAGATAACCTGTATAAGATAAAAGTCAATGACACTACAAATTTTTCAGTATGTGTTCAGAATAGGTCAGATGGTACAAGTTTTTAAAGCATCAGCAGTAAAATTTTGTTTGAAAAATTCAGTTATTATTATATCAGGAAATACAACCAGGTGTACAAAGGATTGGATTCGTACTGTAGAAAAATACTGCTCTTTAGTCTTTCAAATTCTTTTTTGAGASAAAAAGCCTAATTCCCTGTTTTTGCCATCCTTTAAGAGTATAATACAAGTATCTGCTCTGGTTTACTGGTTCCTTCTGAAAGGAAATCAGAGTTATCTGTGAACTGTTGCATTATTCAAACAAGTTTATCCAGTGTTAAATATCCTATCTGATTTCCAATTTTGCTTTGAAATTACCTGTTCAAACCCAAGGATATTAATTATTCTCTTGTAAATTTGTTTTTCAGAATCAAGTGTTACAGATATCTTTGGGACCTGCAGCAGACACAAGCTAGCACTCATTACAGCTGTTGAGAATAATACTGAAGATTTAAAATTATAAAATATTTGTTTTTCCCAGATGAACCCACAGTTCTTACTAGAACCAAATCTTATGGCCCAAACATATGAATTACTCATAAAATTCTGTAACAATACTCTTCATAGGCCAACCATTATATTAGACATATTTAATCAATCCTTGATTACTTAATGCAATTCAGACCCATTTTTTCCCCTACTGTTTTGGGAATGATAGCTCCTTAATTAGGTACTTACCCAATCCTCTGCATTTTAAACAACTTTATAATTAAGCATCTTCCTGATATTCAACAGCTCCTCTAGTAAGGAATAGTTTCATCAAATCCATAATTAAAATCTTCTAAATTCATATCCATATATATAATTTGAATGAAGGGTCTCACAAAGACTCTAAAAGAAGAGAAATCTTTTTCACAGAACTCCCGCTTAAAGTCCAAATTCATTAAGGAGATGATTCCTTCCTTCCAGGGATGCCTTATTTGAAAAGACAAGCCAAGGTAGAAGACAGCTGTGCATGGTTGGAAGGGTGTGAACTTTCTATCATGCTGTAATAGCACCATAAGTGTCTTATGACTGGAATTTGTGGTCAGGAGGAGGAAGAAAGGAGAGAACAGAATTAGTAATTAACTCCCAAGTACTACCAAGATGAAACTGAGGGGAGGATATGACATACACATGCACACTCCTGCTACTGATCTTAGGAAACTGAATGTAGAAACAAGCAGCTCAGATCTTACTGAAAACCATGCAGTTGTGTATATACCTGTTTTCATTTTTAATAGTGATCTTTAATTATACTTTCTCCAGTTTGTGGTAACTTCTTAACACTTGATAATGGAAGTGTGTTTTATTTTTTTAGGACATAATTAGTAGTAAATTGCTTTAATAAAAAAGTAGAATCTAAATGTATTTCATAAGTCATAAAAAGTGTGTATTAAGTGATTGTCTTCTGCCAGGAGATAAATCAGATTGAAAATTATTTGTGGAGAGATTTCATGTTTAACTATGGAGAAAGAGTGACTTTTAAAATTCATTTAGAAATTAAAGTTCTGAGAAAAGGACTTGCTGAAGACGAAAGCTACCACTGACTTGAAATGAACCTCATCATTTATGTAAATGAAGCCTGCAGGAGTTTCAGCATCACCCTCTGATGCCTTCTGTTTAATTCCCTTCAGCAGGAGATAAGTGCCTAGATACCCTGAGGACCTGAGTGTCAGCAACTTGTACAATCAGACCCTGCTTCTGAATCTTTGAAGCTTATGAGGGCTGTCTCACAGTGGCATTTATGCATATAAGTTTCGACTGATATCAGTGCAGTTGGGAACTTAACTTTAAATAGGCTATAGTGTGGATGTACATGTCTAACAAAGTCAGTCGTGCTGGGCTCCTAGGATGAGAAGTTGTGCCCTTCCAGTGCATCTCACATGAAAATTGACATAAAAACCTGTTAAGTGTATCACATTCTGGATTCACCTGGCAGTGAGTGAGTTTCTTTGTAGGTTGCTACTTGCTTTAGTGGTTAGTATTTTTCAGAAGGAGCAACTACAGAAAGAATGACATATCTTCACTTAGATTTATGGGGATTTTTTTTCACCCTTTTCTCCGAGTAAAGATAGGTCTTTCATACCTGTGTGTTCTGTTTGACATCAATTTATATTGCCCTTTGTAATTATTACTTTGCTTTCCAAACAGCAACATTTACCTCATATTTTGAGCATTCACCAGAGGAAAAGATAGGGTTAAAATGGAAAACCACTTTGTGAAAAGAGGAAAAATTTCATACTGGACTTGCTAGTGAAGTGCAAATGTATTTTTCTTCTCTTGGTATGTTTATTCCAGCAGTGATCTCAGCATATCATTCACTGTCACAGATCAGTATGTCTCTTTCTCAAAAGTACATACGTATTTTTTCTCCATGTATAGATACACAGAAAAGAAGTAGAGGCAAAAAACTGAGATAAGTGAATTTATTTTCAGTTTTTCATTATGCAACTGCTCTTTTCCCAGCTTGAACATTTGACAATCTACTGTGAATGACAGAAGCAGAAGCATATTCTGCATTATAGAAATCCAAATGAAAAAGTACCCTAAACAACATGTACTTTGCCAGTCAAGACATCTGGAAGATTTGCAGGACACAGATAAAATTTGCAGGCATCAAGGAGTTCCAACAACAAAAAAATTTATTCCTTCTTTCAACACTTGTCCTGTTTAAGTACTTAAATAAAGTAATTATTTTTCCTAATATTTTTCATTCTTTGTGTGGTCCAGTTTGTGATTATCTTCTACTTCCAGCATATTTCCATATACTTATATTTGATTTTCAGCTGCTGTAATTCTTTTTTAGCTGCAGTAAAATCAATACATTTCTCAGTTGTGTCTATGCTAAGCAAAACTGTATTTCATATTCTACTGTATTAGGAGGCTTTGCAAACACTGTGCCTCGACCCATCTTTTCCAGGGTGGTAGTTCTATGGTGTAGTCTGTGGACTCTTCATTGTCAGCAGTTTCTGAGGTTCTCTGAGAGACCACGTGAAAAGTCTCCTGCCAGTAAGTTTTTGCTGTGATTTTCCAGGAACTGAAGTGACACTGATCTGGATTCTCTTTGCATTTTTTGAAAATGGGCATAATTCAATATTTCTTGATCACTATAATTTTACTTTGAATTGGGATTGCCTTCAAACAACGCTACATGAACCTCATCCAGACTTGGAGAGCTGAGTACACCAAGCTTCTCTAGCAAATCTCTAAATTTTCTGTTATTTATCACTAGCTCATTACATCCGTTCAGCAGACCTATATTTTATTCGAAGGCAAAATTTCAAATATAAGTGACAACTAGAACAGTAAAGCAAAACATAGAAACATGGTAGATGGCTAATCTACTTGAACTCTGATGAAAACATTGAACTTGGAAAAGGGCTTATCAGAATAAGAAATGTTTATTTCTTCTTACTCAGTGTTAAAGTTTTATGAGGTCTGAGAACATTTGTAACACATTACATTTTGCACAGAAAGTAAAGTTTGTTTTCTGAGCAGAAAATATTGCTTAGAGGGAAAAAAAAGCTTGAAACTTACATTTTCCCACTCTGAGGGAAGACATATTATAGTTCTTATGTCACATTCATTCAGTTTTTAGCATTTTCTCTCCTCTGTGGGAACTTCAAAGTTTTACTTTTGGGGAAGGTTTTACTTATTAGTCTTTTTCAACAAGTTTGAACAGCACCTGTTACTTGTGGGGAATAACAGCCCAGAGATGACGTTTCCACAGACATTCATAACTTCTGTGGTATTCTGAAGTACATCTTAGATATCTTGAAAGTAAGAATCACAGAGAGGAATTTCTTCCGTGATAGCAGAATTCCCAAACCCTAGACGGATAAACCAAAGTGACATTGGTAACCATAGTTTCTATATGTTCTGGTGACAGTGACAAATCTGGGGGTTTTCTGGTTTATAATGTGAAGTGCTGGAGAAAATTAGGTTCCTGGGGGTTTTCTGGTTTATAATGTGAAGTGCTGGAGAAAATTAGGTTTCTCTGATGATGGAAAAACCTAATGATGCTTGATTCCACTTCAAGCTCTCCCTTCTCCTCATCAGGATTTAAAGGGTCTTAGCCGGTTTTACTTGAAAATTTTTGCCTTTAGCAGCTTGCTCCCATTAGTCATGTAATTAAATACTGATGATCTTTCATTTCTCCACCAAACAGCAGAGAAGATTCCAGAATATAGAAAAAAAGCTTGTTGGCTCTTGACAAGACTAATCTTACCAATACCAAGATTAGAATTTGGACAGAAGTGATAACGCTAATGGAACCTGTCTGTTCTTCTGGTTCAGCCCTACAGCCTGCCTTTCTGTTCTTCCACTAACATTGAGTTTAGATTATGTGCAGTGAGTGATGCTAAACACTTATTTCTAGCATAATGTATATTCATTATCTTTTTGGTGCCCACACCAGGCCAATTTCTTGCAGTTGACAAGGTTGCATCATTTAAAATGAACTTTGTGAAACAGGAAATGCTGTCCTAAGCAGCTGATGGCAAAGACAAGACTGGTGAAACAGAGAGGAAGTTCATTAAAATTAAACAACATTAAAATTAAACGGCTATAAGATGGTTGAATTTTCCAGAAAGAAAGCTTTGTGATATTTTAGCAGCACTTCCCAAAGGCAACCATCAGAGAGAAAATTAAGTGTAGCTAATGGGAGTGCAGGTAGTCAGGTTGTAAAAATCAAATAAAAGCAGATTGTAAGTGACTGTAAGTAATTTGTTTGGGGTTTATTGGTCAATGTCAACTGTGCTTACTATATTTTGAAAATTGAGATAAAATATTTTTAAGAGGTATTCCAGTGGCACCAATTACAAAATAAAAAGAGATGTTTTGCTATTACTATTAGAAAATGTCATTTTCTTCACTCTCTGGACTAGCCAGACATGGTGGACTTTTCTCTAGGGCTGGTTCTGAAGAGGTGGGAGGGAACACCAGCTCCCTTGCTGTAGGCAGCATGTTGGTTATTTTTCTCTACTTCAAGAATATACAATTGTTTTAGCTTAATGGCAATCACCTTGTGATGTACCCTGGTAATGAAACCACTTCAAAATCATCATCGTGGTTTCCAGGATGATTATTTGCCCTTTAATTATGTGACCTGTTACTGAAGTGCTTTATTGGCTTTACACATCCCATTGTGGTTACCTAAAAGGCTGCCCAATTTATTAACAGCGTTAATGGAAAAAAGATTCCTAAGTAATTGCAAAATGCTCTTAACTATTTATCTTAGTGCTGTTTAATGCAGCATTTACCCTAGTATTTTGTGAAACTAATTTTATGTTGGTTTTTTTGATAATGATATAGCTAGAAAGTAGATCTATCACTTTTGCTTTTTAGAGGAGAGTGAAAATTTTTATGTATTTTGAGTCTTATGCATCATTTGCTCTGCTTGACCTTCATTTAGAAAAGGACATCACCTCTCTAGAGAATTTTGGTATTTCTAGAGTGTGCCACGAGATGTCAGTGTTTCAGAATATTACTTTTGTCACAATCTATTGCTATTAAAAGCCCTGTTCTGTGTTCTGAATTGTTTAAGGTTCAATGACTGGCAGCTATTTTTGATATTTTTGGATTAACAACATAAACTGATTGATTTTCTCCGGAGCAGAAATGGAAAATAATTTTTTTAAAAAGAAGTAAAATAATAAAAAAGGAAAATTAAAAACCCAAACCAAAACATAACAAAATGAAACATTTAAGTGTCCCTCTAGAGCCACCTTTTTATTTCTTTCCCCAAAAATTGCACCTTGAGCAAATCTTTGTGGGTCTGGTCTGTAGTGGATACTTAGTTATTGTGGGGGTTTTGGATTGATTTGGTTTGGATTTTTTTTTCATTAGAAATCTCCCCTTGTAAACTACAAACAGCACTGCAGCTCCTGGGTTTAGTGTAAGACAGAAGCTAAGTCAAGCCCAGGTCTGATGCTATGTATCTTGAGAAAGAACAGATTTATAATCTGGAGGTTTAGAGCTGTGGAATTAATTTCTTTAAGTTGAAAAACCATAGTAATTAGCACCACAATACTGCAATTTTCTGAATGGAAAAGTTTTATGTCAATGGGATGGGGGGAAAAAAGGCAGTGCATGAAAAGGTGCCTATATGATCTTTCTAAGGTCTTGGTTAATATTCAAGTACATATCTTTGGCAGCAAAATAGCATAAAGTATTTTTCCCTCAGGCTTTAGTGACCTCTGTCTGCAGCTCTAAACCAGTTTCCTGAAGGTGAAAATACACCATGAAATGTTCCAGTTTGAGAGTATTTTCTCAGGTAAGTATACTATTAGTAAGTAGATAAAGTTGTCACACGAGCCGTAAAGAATTGGGAACATTGACTTTAAGACATGTTCTCATTAGACCAGAGGCACAATTGTTTTTCAATGGGAATATAAAATTATTCTTGTCCCCTAGCAACTGAAGTGCATAAAAAGAAATTAGTATATATGACGTATGATATACATGGAATGCATCTTACAGTATTTATGGAAAAAATAATGAAAAAATGGGCAATATTGCCAAACATGAGTCTAACATAAGCCTGATAAACCAAAAGCATTAAAATCAATTTACATTTCCTATTCTGGAAATAAAAGAAGTAAGTATATTCAGTTAGAGCTAGCTCTGGTAACATCACGAAGGCAAAGACACGCTGGCTTTTTAACAGAGGTGGGTTTTTAATGTACAACATTTGGTATATATTCTCTTCCACAGCTAAAAAGGATGAAACCATTTTAAAAAAAGGTAAAAAGAAAAAATTTTCTCTCTGGTAATGATGTAAGAACTCCAAGTCATGAGTCTAATGCCCTGGTTTTTGCACCATTTGGTCTGATGAAATAACTGCCACTATCTTCTGCAGAAATATTCTCATTTGCAGTTCCCCCTTACCAATACACTTCCTCAGTACAGATTCTTAAAAGTCTCCTAAAAGAGAACAATGCTTGCCCAAAGTGCACAGGTGCTCAGCCAGTCACTGGCCCAGAGCAAGCGAGATGCATTTCCTTCCTGTTCCTCTTGGACCAGGGATTCACTTGCATTTTCTGCAGGCACTTGCTGGCTTCTGAGTCCATAATTTCACTTTCTTCCTTTTGAAATGGTAACTCAGTTTTGGATACACAAGGAAGGAAAAGAAATAGTTAAAGGGAAAGGGTTTAATGAAAATTACTTCTTCTATGTGTACATACTTTAATTTCATAACACCTGCTTATCTTATGTATCTGTCTCTTCAAGTAACTGTTGTCAGGGAAAAAATGCTTTAAATTAATCTCTCTCTATATATTTCTTTATCTAAGAAATTCACTAACAAAAATGTCCTGAGAGGCAACAGGATGTTTCTATATTCTACTCTCACAGAAAAGAAAACCATAATAAGTAGTTCAACAGACTCTGAAGCACCCAAAAATGCTATAGTGATTGATAATCAGCTCGGTTTATCTGCAGATATCTTCTCCCTCTGCTCCAGCTCAGAGAGGAATATATGACTATTTCAGCTCATCTGTTGCTTACCGTTGTTGATCTAATGTGCAAAAGAAAATTGGGCTGAGAAGCCACTGTTGTTAGGATTTGCATCAAGGGTTTTATTATTCAAACATTATTAAAAAAGATTTCGACACGAATAAGTTTATTCTCTGGAGCAAGTCCCCTACTTCCTCTGCTCACCAACAGCTGGGGGTTTTCATGCTCTATATTTTCTACCATAATAGTCAATACAACTTGGCACAAAATTGTAATGTCGTAGATGGCTGTACAATTTGACTGTTTCAATCAACAACAGGAAGCTATTGCACTTGACGGAAACCATGATTTTCACAAAGGCATTGCTAATATTTCGATAACAGGAGAACAATAAGGAAACAAGTAATTTCGACATACACCACTGACTCACACTTACACAAACACACATATAGATACATATATATATATATTTATAACACTTTATTTCCTATATTAGAATGGTTCTCACAAGGATTTTGGATATTTTATATCAGGTGCCTCTTGATTTGCTAGGGATTTTCTTTCTATATAAGAAAACACCCTGAAACACCTGAAAATAAGAAAAATCTCTTCTTTTCTTGCTTCCCCTCCTCCTTTTTTTTACCTGTATTGATATGATTGGGCTCCCTCTGGCAGAGAAAGATTATTCTTCAATCATACAATTGCCTGTGGAGCCCTAAGCAAGCAGTGTTCAGTGAACTGCTTCTGTGCTAAAGCTCAGAGGAAAAGTTACTTGGGCTTGAAACACTCGTACATTGTTGGCATCCTTTTGAGGAGCATCATATACAGTAAGAGCCCTGGCCTGACCTCTGTGGTAGCTGTGAAACCTCAGTATGTCGTAGCTGCATGTCCTGAGGCTGTGTCACTGGTGTGCACTGGGTTCTCACCTTGGACACAGCCTACATGACTGGGAAATTTTGCACAGTGGCCCTTGACCTCAAGTGCTGTACTCCAATGCGGTATTTTGAAAATGTTTCCCAATAAACAAATACCACTCTTCACCTGGGGACACTAGGCTGTAGATGTGTCTGCTAAGTAGGACAGCTGAAAGAAAGTCTGTGACTGCCAAATTAAGTTCCAGCCCCACCACCATTCTGGTGTAAACATTGAATATTCATGATATCAAATCCTGATGGCTCCTTCCCATGGGACCTGCTTGCTGAATCTAAGCACTTAGGCCGAAACAGCACAGCTCAGAAGAAGGACTTCAAGCATTTTTTCAACTTTATCCCTATACTGGATAATTTGTAGCTTCCATCTACTGCCTACACTTATCTGTATGGAGGCAAAGCTGTGACCATTTTCCATACAGGAATTCAAAGTGTTCTGTCCTGCCACTACTGTGCTCTCATTATTACTGTAATGACCAAGTTATAAATATATATAAAACATGAGTTTGCAGCCTTGTGGTATATTCTGGGAAAAAAATTTGCAGCCAAGATAATGAGCCATAAAATAAAATAAAAAAAATTTAAGACAATAGAAATTAGTTTAAAAAAATGAAATAAATTTTTGTTATTAACATAAAAATAGCAAGTAGAAAATGTTAGGAGAAGGATGAAATGAGAAAACCTATAAAGCTTAAATTAATTCTTTCTTCTGTGTGTTTGAGCAAGTTTGCTCCTGTAGCCAGTGTTGTGACAGCCGAGGGAAACTGCAAAGGCTTCCCATAACCTGAAGAGAACATTAACAAGGATGTTCACTCATTAGGAAGTGATGATAGAAAGTCACCTCTACAGCTTTCTTGCAGCATTGTGTCTTCTGTATTTGGGGAAAACACCGTGTCTGAATTAAAAAGGTCCATATTCCCCAGATGTTTTATGTTTTAGGAACAGAAATTTTAATTCAGTTGTGGTATAGATAAAGAACAAATGAAGTTGTGCTCTCCCCAAGCTTTGCTGCTTTCTTATTTCAGTTAAAAGATTACTCATTATTCATAAGTAGATAGTCTACAAATTATAGCATTATCATGCTATAGATTGAGTGCTATCTCATCATTGAAATAGCAGCATTCCAAATGTTTTCCTACCATGTCTATATGAACCAAAATACAAAGGTTTTTTTCTTTCATGGCTCACAGGAGCACTTAACTACTCTAGTTCTAGCCGTGCCCTTCAGGAGGATGCCTACTTATGTCCCAGGAGTTTTTTTCTACTTGTATCACTGAATTTGAGAATGATAATTAAATCTTACCTGCAAAAGAGAGACTCTAAGAATGATAGTGAAAATTCATATTAAGAAATGCATATAATGAAAGTTCAATACTCTCAGATATACAATGATTTTAAGCAATAAATTAAATCTAGTATCTTTCTCAGCTTTCAGCAAGCTTGCAAAGTATTCCTGTTACCAAGGTTCACTGCCATATAACACCTCTCATTATAAGTAAGTTTATCCTACCCTTTCCATTAAAAACTCTGTAAAGTTTTAAAACTCAGCTATAAAATTTCAGAAATAGGCAAGCTGGTTCACAGGGTCACAGGTAACAGGCATATTTTTTCTGTTTTTAGGGAAAATAATTTATGCGCTTTTAATTTTAAAAGCACCAAGGTTGGCCTTGCTGCTGCAGAAATCTATTTTTAATGCTGACACAGAGGTACATCTTCGAGTGATGTGAGATGAAAAAGCAGACCACAACGAGAATGAGAAGGAGAGAGTCTGTTCTTTTGAAATCAGAGCTCATATTCCCAACCTATTACTCTAGTTAGTGTTTTTGTTGCTGCTGCTAATTGAGGCCAATAATGTGAGTATTATTTAATGCTTTGAGAGCAGAAGCTGTAAGTACTTGTGACAAATATTTGATACTGTAAATTGGATCCTCTGTGTACAAAGGAGTAATTGTACTCATTCGTGGTCTTGTAGTTAATTATAACTAATTTTAGAATCATAGTATCATTAAGGTTGGAAGAGACCTTCAAGATCATCCAGTCCAACCACCCAGCCAGCTCTGTCACTGTAACCCCTAAGCCCCTAAACCACATCATCCAGCACCAGATCCAGATGTCTCTTGAACATCTCTAGGGATGGTGACTACCCCACTTCCTTGGCCAACCTGTTACAATAACTGACCACTCTAAAAAAGAAAATTTTTTTCTAATATCTAATCTGAATCTCCCGCGTCTCATTTTAAGGCATTTTCCTCTGGTCCTCTCACTGCAAGCACGGCAGAAGAGACTGACCCCCACCTCACYAYAACCTCCTGTCAGGTAGCTGCAGAGAGCAATGAAGTCCCCCTTGAGCCTCCACTTCTCCAGGCTAAACAACCCCAGCTCCCTCAGTCATTCCTCACAAGACATGTTTTCTAGACCCTTCTGAAGAACTAAGGTCTGAACAACAGGCCTTGACTGAGGCCTGAACAAGCCCTGAGCCAAAGTTGACATGTAGATGAACCTTCCAACCAAATGTTATAGATGTATTCACCCATTAACAAATTATTGTTATATGTGTTCATTTATTAGCAAAACATGTATTTACCTTTCCATATCTGGAAACCAAATAAGGCCATATCTGGCCTAATTAGGGGGGGTATAGGATCAAAGACAGCTCCCTTGGTTCCTCCTTGAGCCCTGACCAGGCTTTGGGAGGAAGTCAACAGAAGAATGAAATCAGAAACTATGTCAGCTTGTTTGTTTAAGAGTATAAAAGCTGGGTTACTGTCATAGCAAACTTGGGGAGCCCTTATGGCCTGCAAAGGTGGATGCACTGCAGGAGTTCCCCGTTACTTGGCRTGGTTCTCCAGTCCTTCCCTGTGACAGCTTACCGCCCGCAGCAGATGTTTCTCAGATTTGGATGATGTATCTTTATCAGGGTAGCTGATGGTGTATGTATCTATCTTTATCACTATAGGCATTCTTTCATAACAATGATTAGGTGCATTGCTTAGCTTATCCTTTTATGATTCTTTGCAGTTTTTCATTACAGTAAATTACACTGTTCCTGAAGTTGATGTCTGTGCCTGTATCTCTGACCCAACCCACTGGCAAAACACCTTCACAAGCCTATTGACATTTTCAGAACAGTAGGGCTTATTTCTATCACTCTTCATGAGTATGAACTTTATAATATACCTGGAAGATATAAAGTGAGAACCTAACTAATGTCAGCTTTGACATTGATATAAAGAGGTGTTCATCAGCTTAGAAGTGTACAACACAAAAAAACCAAAGCAACTCAACACCGGGTGTTTCAGCATCCATAAACAACAGGTTTCTTAACTCATCTTGGTGAAACTGCCTCCTGTTTGCACTAGGAAGCTTCTGGACTAGAGCTACAGCCTAGTCAGAGCCTGTGCATAACTGATGCACGTCTACCCTTTTCACTTATCCATAAAGATGTTCCCAAAAAGCCTCCAAAGTAGGTTAGTGGCCTTTTTAAAATAACCTTTTAATATTGCTTTATAATTTTACTGCACTAATTCCTAGAAGGCTCCAACATACTTTGCCTCCCCAAAAGGATAAGGGTACACTACAGGCTGTGGGAAACTATTCATGTAGATAAGGATGAAGGGAGGGGGTGAAGAGCAGCAGTCATGTCAGATAGCTTTAATAAGCACTTAGGAGAGTTGAGCTTTGAAGCCAGCTTTGAAAGAGTTGGCTATTGATAAGGCAAATCAGTGAAGGGATTAAGGAAAGGGCAACATGAAGCTCAGATGTTGTATCTCCTCAATGCCAGTGTACTTAACTCTAATAAATAATTGCATGATGTCTTACAATCTATATGTTTTACCATGACAAGCTGTGATCAGATACATTTTGTTTAATCTTTTCAAATAGCTGTCAGTCAGAAAACTAAACTAATTTGGATTAGTAAATAAGCTTTTCAAAGTCATGTTGAGGATTACTGCCAGAAGGTTATTCTTTTCTTTCAATAAGGCAAGCAGTCACGTCCTGTTCGGACATTGAACCCGAATAAAGAAGACATTTACCCCTGCATTGTATCCTGCAGTAGTAATCAGCTTTTTCTAACCCCCGCTGTAATGCAAACTTCTAGGACTCAGTCTGAGAAGACATCATGGCAAGAACCTCTTAAAGCTTCTATATCAATAGTTTTGTTACACTTTTAACTTTTCTATGTTCATTTACCTTTTCAATTAGGGTTTTTTTGTGGGGGTTATGATTTTTTGTTTCAGTTTGGAGTTGGTTTGAACTACAGCTCTACTTCCATATTTACTGCACAATTGCCTTTCTAGAACACTTAAATATTTTACTTTAAAGAATGCTTTCTGTTTCACAAGTCCAGGTACTGCAAAGATGAATGGATATTAGTTTTATTTTTTTAAATTATGGTCAGTCTAGAAATTTGGTTCATATCCATTGATAGAAAGACAATATTAACAATTTTTATCATTTGCTCTGTCAAAGCTTATTGGTAGATGATTATTTCTAGATTTTCTACTCCTGTGGTGAAAAAAATAATTTAGAAGGATTGTGCTCCTTGAGAAAGGTATTAGAAATTCACACAAATACCATATGAATTATTGCCAACATATAAGCATTTTCGTAAATTTGCTGGGTGACATCTGCTCTGTGGTAACTCTGCTCTGCCCTGTACGCTATCCAGCTCTGTCAGACATGCCTGCTAGCACATGCCTTCATGACAGAAATGGACACATCTTCAAATTGTCATCAATTTATTCTGGGCTAAGAGAAACACACACACACACAGAAAAAACTAAATTTTAATTTGTAAATCTGTTAGTGTATTCAAAGTAACATCATTGTAAATTTTTTCAGCATTCATATAAGCATCTTTCAGTTGAATGTGGTGTTTGCACTGAGTTCATCCCCTCATCAACTCACCATTACTATGACTAAAGCACCAGGGAAATTAAAAGGCCAGTTAATAATTTTTTCAAGTCTGCACAAGTGGCATTGGAGGAGGGTAATTTTAACTTCTTTTGATTTTCAACATAATTTGAAAAATTGGCTTGTCACCTCTCAAACTCTACATCTACCATCCCCTGAAAACAACTGAGTAGCAGAGTAACAACAAAAAGTGATAATGAAACAGCAGTAAGATTCTGCATGAACTGCCAAAACCAAAGTTAATGTGATACTGAGATATCATGCTTTAAGTATTTCAATGTCCATAAATGAAACAAAAAAAAAAATTGATTCACCATGCCTAGATGTGTTCAAGAAATGTGTAGATGTGACACTCGGGGACACAGTTTAGTGTGAACATAGTGGTGCTAGTTTAATGTTTGGACCCGATGATCTTAGAGGCCTCTTCCAACCTAAAAAATTCTATGATTCAATGATTCTTTCATGTCTTCTTTCCTGGTACACCATCAGTGGTGACATATGAGGAAAGGGCACAGTTAGCTTTCTTAAAATTGAGTTATATTCCCCCAAATTTCAGTGAGATTTAATACCAATCATAGCAGCATTCTAAATATTATCTGAATGAAAGAAAACAGCAGCCAGAAAAACAAATCTGGGTTTCTTCATAGACTTGCAGAATATTTCTCTTTCCACTCTGTTCTTTAATGACATTTTCAGTTTCAGATTTCTTTTAAAACTGGTCATGCTATCTTTCAATTCCTGTTGTTTCTCTATGGCTCCTTTTTTAGTGTGGGTAATGCTGAACAAGCTCACGTCAGAAAGGTTTGTACTTTGCCTGAGTTTATTTTTTTCTACCAATTATTATTTTGTTGGCTATGATAGTCCACCCAGCAATGCTTATATGCATATGCGAAAGAAATTCTGAGTAATTCTTCAGCTCTTCAAACAAATTGAAATTGCTGCAAGCTTTAACCTCATTTTACTTGAAAATAATTTAATTCACACTCCTAATTTAAAGATACAGCAGAGAATTTAGTTAAGATATTTCAAAGTTCCTGACTACCTTGAGTGTTTCTCCTTGTGACCTTAAACAAAAGAGTTATCTAAGTGTTGTTCAACTTCCTTATCTTGTGCTCAGGTTGGTGTCATGTGCAGAACAAGATTTGTCTCAAGTAAGGATAATGGTTCTCTTGGGAGAGGAAATGGTTGGTCCCTGTTTTTGACATGATTCATGTCAGATACAGCTGTTACAAAGACAACAATAAAGCTTTCATCTGAAGTGAGGAAGAGTTTTACTGCCCTTGGGAAAGTGCTGTGCTATACTCCTTGTTTTCTAAAGCCTTTCTCTTTTCATATATACATCCATTAAAAAAATATCTAATAGGATTCAGACTCTAAATCAAGTAAAAAGCTCTAAGTGAGGTGTATAGTTTTTCTCTTTCAGTGATACCTGATATGGCATGTATGTTAATTTCCCCAGCAATTGATTTTGTCCCTCCCCCCCGACTTCTCCAGCAATGGCTGTGCCTTGCCCCTTCAATTAGAAAAGCTGACATGATTACCATGTGAAATAAATTGATACTCCTATATGCTTCTTCAACACTCCATACCAGCCTGTGATACAACTGAGCATGTGATGCAAGATTAAAACACGATTCAAATCATCTCACTGTTCCTAGAGCATCTAAGAGCATGCACACAGTTTCAGTGATTCATCTGGAATTCAGTGACATTTCAGGTAACAGTGAGCTGGGTCTATGTCTGTTACATGGCATTTGTCTATAATATTCAGACTTTGTGAAGCACAGCTTTCGTGGAGTATTGGAACACAACAGTTTACTCTCTAGTATCCTGTGGAGGAATTTACTATGAAATGTTTATGTGTGACAGAGGAGATAATAGTTTTCAAACCTGGCCCTTATAATATGAATTAAGGCTTCCAGGGAATAAACATCAGCCATCCTGCCCACAACTCAGATGTACCACACCTTAATCACAAATACAAGATCAGAACTGCAATATCTAACTTCGTCTTTTGTTTAAGGTCACCTACAATTCTCAGTTATCTGTATTTTGTGTTAATGTGCTGCTTATTTTCATGAAATGGCAATTGAGTGGTTGTCCCACAAAATCAACCACTGAAAATCAAAAGGTGAGTGAGGATTCAAATTTCTGATGCAAATTTTATAGAAATAGGACACACTTTACAAAATAACACAATTTAAGAGATTACCATTTGAATGTTGTTTTGATGAAAAAAATCTTTATGCAGTTCAGGCTTTTTATTTTGCATAATTCACTTTGACAAAAAAAAAAAAAAGCTTTTCCTTTAAATTATTCTTCTTTCTCAGAATCAGTGTCTACAGTAGGCTGCTAAATTGTCATGTTACCTTTAGTTTTTGTAATCCCAAACTATTGCTATATTTAATATACATAGGAATAAAGACTGAGAGGAATTTCAGGGATCAACTAGCCCAATATTCCACATTTGAAGGCTTTTACATCATAATAATTTTCATAAACTTTGCAAGGTTTATATAAAATGAGCTATATTTTGGCCCCCAAGGTTCCTGAGACAAAGCTTTCCAGACCCTCATTTCTCTGATAGTTCAACCTAAGTGTATTCATAACTGCTGAATATGCATCTGCTCTTCTGCCAGCATTATTCTTTGTCTTGAATAGATTTTCTCCCTCTCTGCAATTTGCCCATACTAATGTATTTATAGAAAACAATTATATATCCTCCCTGTCTTTGTTTTACTGGGCTAAATCCTTATGCCTTTGAGCTCTCATAATCTCTTCTGATAAAATAGTCTCTCTTGGTCCCAAGTTATTACATACATTTCTTTGCATTTTTTCCACATTCTAAAAATTCTCATGCTATCAGAGTTTTCTTTGGGGGAAGGTGTTTAGACCTGGGGGATTTTTAAACTTTTCTACCTTTGTGAGAAATACTTCTCTGATAAGGTATATAACTGCATCTGTATTTTATACTTGGCTCAGGATGAAGAAAATATTGTGATTATTTCCTTAGTCATTTTCAATTGATGGCAGACAGATTATTACAGAAAATCACTTGATTAGTCCCTTCTGGTTAGCCATCTATATCACAACTATCTAATTTTTCATAGAGCTTAAATGCATGACTTGCACTCGAACTAAAAAAAAAGTAGCTTCATGGTCTTGATCTTTGATATTTCCAAGTCTTTTTGTGTGGTATCCAATTTTCCCTCACTGTGGTTACACCTGTGAGGGAACAGGAACACTGCAGCCATGCACTCCAACCAAGGATATCCTACTCCTATTTTGGTCGTGACCAAAGATTGCAAAGAGGCAAACTCCCTTTCTCAGGTCTGCTGCTATGTCTGGCAGCTGCAATGAGCTGTGTTGAAAGATCTTATCAGGAATCATGAAATTTGACAACTGAACACATTCCTCATATCCTCAAATCCCAGTCTGATCTCCATCTGCCTCCAACTAGACTACACCTCTCATTCTCAAAACTTTTCTAGACATGGTATCAAACCACATTTTGTATAAATATAGTATCCCTTGTGTGCCTACATATATGTGTGCCTGGATACAAAAAGTATCACAGGGCTTCTGGATGCAATTACCTTTCAATCTTTCGGGTTAAATTATGCACGGCTTCAGTTATCTTTTCACCTGCCTTTCCTCTTCTCTAACTTCAAAGCCAACACAAAATCTGTAAACCCTGGATGCAGACTGTGTCACATACTTTGCTGATCTTCCTGGGAATGTGGTTTGTAAATGAGGTTCAGCCTTTTGCCAGGCTCTCAGTGATAAACCAATGGTTAGCCATGAAGAAGGGGGCTTGCCTTGTTGTCATGTACACATTAAAAAAATCTTCTATTTATGCCTTACTGGTCTACTTTTAATCAGAAGACAAACTTAGGATGTCACAGTTTTTACATCTGCCTTTCAAATCTGAGAATTTGAAATGGATTATTTGAAACTAAAGTTACCAAGGAAAATTCTACTGGCATGACTACACATTACCTTAGCTAGGTTTATTTAATTTATTTAACTGTATCTATACTTGTTCTTACTCTGCTTTGATTGAGCTGAAAGTGACTTACCGTAGATTTAAATCTAACCACAATAATACACCGTATTGCTTAAGAAAAAGAGTATTTAGTCTTAGAGTCAATAACTGGGGGCAACATAGTCCTCTTATTACTCATGTTTAGTTTGCTATAATCTTCACTGATTAGAAGAAACACACAAGCATTTATCCCAATTACATACTCTTTTCCTAATGCCTGGCTCCTTATGGTTTTGGGAAATAGAGACAGAGAGGGTAAAAGCCATGAAAGTTTCACAAAGCTATAATGCACTGGGGATAGTTCAAAACAGAGTCCAAAACAGAGTCCAGAAGTGGTGACCAAAGTGCAGAACAAAAAGCGGAAGAAAAGCAAAGGTTCTCTGTAGCTGACAATTCCTCTGAACTCTGACCATAGTAAAACAGACTTTAAAGGAGAGTGCACGGTTCAGGAATTGCTATATTTTCCTTACAACTGAACCCTTACAAAAACTGCCACAGCCAACAGCCATTTATTTAATCCTGTGCTCATTGCTTGTTACTGACAGGACTGATAGATAAGTTAAGGCTATTTTGCTGCTGTGTTTGCTCATCAGCTGGTAAGAAGTGCAGATAGTTGATGGACAGCGTTCAGGCAAGTAATCCATAAAGTGAGAGCATAGGTGATTTAAGAAACAACATCTGTAAACAAAAAGAGATGGTTTGTGCTTAGATAAGGTGTGTATTTGCATGGCTTGGGCACTAACTTTTTCTTGGATAGATGGGCATTGATAAATTTTAAGTCATAGTGACAAGTTCCATCAGTGCAGGTACAGCTGGCAGATCTTCTAATAAAGGAGAAATCCTTTTTGTGAGAAGGTCACTTAGTGGTTTCTGTGTCGAAAGAGCAAAGCCACTGTTAGGAATAATGAAAAGACTATTATGTGCAGAGCTCTGCAAGCTTCAGAAATATTTGAAGTCTCAAATTAGGGAAGCCTCTCTAGCCTTTTCAGTCCTATGGTAGAAAAGTTATCCTGCAAAATTAGTGTGCTGATACTGACTGCACTGGAAGGTAACTCTCACCACCTGAGTTGGCCTAAGAGACAGAGTTTGAGGCTGATTGTTAGAGGCCAAGAACCTTGAGTGTTTAAACAGGCAGATCATGATGGGAGTTAGTGCTAAAGTTCAGTGCTCTCTGTCCTCATTAGGCTTGGATAAATAAACTTGTCTGCTGGGTTCAGAGCAAGGTTGTTTCACTTAAGATTACTGTGATTCATGTTCAAAACCCAAGGAGATAGTGTGCTCTGCAAAGTGGGAGATTAGCCTGAACAATTTCTGGGAATTTCACCTCTTGTGGTTTTATATGGAAATAGAAATGAAAACAACATCAAAAATAGATCAGTTTTGGAATTTGAAAAAGTAAAGGTACCTGGAATAGGATGGGAGATTCAGACTGAGCCACTGCATCAGGTCTTGCAAATCTCATATTTAACGAATCCTAGAGACAAAAAGGCAAGTCATGCTGGGGATCTCTTTAATGTCTAGGCCTTAAGCAGAGAATTGGATTTGGATGGATCTTGTCTGGCATGTTAGGCTGTCACTTACCAGCTTGTAAAGTTTCAGACTTGCAGGCTGAATATTGGCATAGCTTGATAGGAAAATTTAAAAGAACTGATGCTGGCAAAGAAAAAAACAGAAAACACTTTTGCTTACATTAGGTGATCTGAGAGTTTAAAAAAAATAGATGGAAGACAGAGTGACTCTGCAATCAATAAGAAATATTTTTAAAGTGTTTTTACATAATAACAAAGTCTATTTAAATGAGAAGATATATAAATAACTCTTAGGGCTACAACAAACAGATGAAACTGAAGGATAATAAGTTGCAAATAAAAACCTCTAATGATGCATCTATAGATGGGTTTAAGCTCTTTGAGACAGAAAGGAAACAAAAACAAAACAATATTTGTGAAAAGATACTTGAAATATAAAATACAAATAATTTTGGCAAAGTCTATTTTAAAGTGCTTTTGTTACAGAGGAAAAAGGGAAGAATAARTAGAGGATAGGATTAGAAGGAAGAGAATAACCATCGCAAATATTTGCTGCATTTTTGTCTTGTGTTTTTTATGATTTTTTGGCTTCAGGTTTAACTTGTAGCTTTTGATATGGTGTGGAACGCCCAAGGGACTTAGTAGAGTGAGGTTGATGAACAGTTCTCCCACAAGCGGGTTTTAATAAAAAACTCTTTGTGGCTAATAATCCCTTCAAAAAGCAGAGCTTTCAAATATATTCAATATCTTCCTCTCTTGAGAATTTTCATGATTGGGAAAGTATTTTCCTTGTGGGAAGTATTTTGTATTTTATATTTTCCTTTCATTCTCAGATTGGAAAATCTGCTAATAAGTTGAAAGCAAACTCCTGGTGGGTGGGGGAGCGGTTCCGAAACAATATTGTGGAAAAAAACCCCGTTTTTTTACATGATGTTTTTTATGTCTGGATGTTGAAGATATTGTTAACCACAACCACTTAAATAAACAGTTCTCAAAACAAAATTTGGAAGAAGCAATCATTTTGCATCAGTCAAAAGGAATTTAGTTTCATTTTCATGAAAGCAGTTCTTTGGCAGGAAAAACCAGGCAATTTATATGTTCATATTTGTTTCAGTACATTTTTTATCTTTTTTCGAATACTTGCACATTTTCATTCACTTTTTTTTCATGTGTGACATTATGAATCGATTCTGATGAATTTAGTTAATTACAGTCTGCACATATGGACTTACAGAACATGATCTCACCAAATATGCCTCCTCAGCTCTTCTTATAAAGCACAAGCCCTGAGTTTTTTTGCTTAGTAGATTTGTCTACTAGAAAAGATGGCAGAAGAAAGTACCTTCCACTGAGGCGACTCTGTTCAAATTGCCCAAGTGACAAAAAGTCCCACTGGCAAACAATTACTGTCTTATACCCACCTCATCTCCACTTTTTAAAAAATTGCTTAAGCTTGAAAGTCCAGATTTTAACCTAGATCCATGGGTTGCGCACATAAAAAACACTGTGATCCTATCTCTGATTTTTCACCAATAAATCTACAATTTCCTGTTTTCCTGAGCGTAGGAAAGCAATTACATTTGTAATATGGTTAATCTCGGAGGTCTAAGATAGGTGAAAATTGGAAATAATTGAAGACTGTGTTCTGTCCGTGTTATAGTCTAGAAGCTTAACTTTCAGAACCTCACAGAAATTTTTATCTGAGTGAGCAAGAGCTGGGAGATGGCCTGATGCTGACCTGAGGAACTGGGAAGAGGAATAAGTACAGCCCAAAATTAGACATTAGATCAAATGCAACCATACCTGTCGAAGGTAGATTTTGACACACACTGGTGCTATTCTTTGTTAAAAGGTCTATTTTTTTTTAATACAGATAAAATGCATAAGATTTGTTAGTGTTGTCATGTGATAAATCATTTTTTTTCTGGGTATTAGTATAAGAACTATGAGAAATATAAAGAGAAACAAGCCTAGTTTGTGCTGATAATATAGTGGGAAAATATTAGAGTATTTGTACATTTGTGGGAATATATCTTCTATATTATTTTTGTTAATGACTGTGGTAGAAAAAATTGCAAATTTCATAATGAAATATGCTAATAACACAATTGTGGTCTCCTTAAAACTTAGAGAAGTTGGATTGCATATGCTTCTTCCTATGCCSTTGGAATATAATGTATAATATTAATAGGAGAGTGATCAGTAATCAATGTGAAGTAAAAAGAATGATTTTTGATAACAAGGCTTTTGGATGTAGGCTTGGAGCTCACTGCTTGGAAGCTCCTGAATAAGAATTAGACTTGCTTGATTAAGTGCTTATGGAGTAACTGTTGGCTGTGAAAAGCATAGGGCTGTGAAAAAGGCAATTGTCTTAAGTCGGGCAAGATACATCCAGAAAAGATATGGAAAAAAATAAAATTCTCTTTATGGAAGGCTGACATAATTCCATCTTTAAGAAACTATTTTGTTCAGATGTCATCACCCAGTCTTCAAAACTGATTAAGGCTGAAACAGATACAGAGGAAGATATCTAAGCATTGAAAATGGAGGACCTATTTTTAGATCCAAGAAGAATACTGCTTCTCTTTTATAGCTGAGTGAGATGATGACTAAGAGAGGAAAGAGTTCTTCAGGTTTTTTTCTAACAAAAATGTGGAATTTATGCACCCATCCACCACACTCACAACCAGATTTTATCTTAAAATCTCTGTTGGCAGCTGAGGTCTGCAAGAGAAGACTTTATTCTGATATTTCACCTTCACATAACATTCATKCAGTGTCATTATAACCCCCGCCTTTACTACACTCTGGTTCATTGATTCCGTGTTCACGTAAGTAACTGCATTAATGGTTTGGTCATAACTGGACTTCAATTTCACACCATAAAAGTGGTCTTTATCATTCAAGATTCCTTGATTTTATTTGATTATTTATTTTATTTATATAGTATTTTCTGAAATGCGGGTGGTAGATTTTGGGCTAAGCTCCTATATACATCAGGCACTATAAGCTGATAAATCTTTGTAGAATGGTGAGATAAAACTTTCAGAAATGTGATGGAGAGGTACTGCTCTGYCTACATTCTTCCCTCAAGTGTTCGGCATTTTTTTGATCTTAAAAAAAGATCATTTTTATGGGAGACCTGCCATTCTAAAATTTCTTGGGGATACCAGCTGCAGTTGACATGTTGTAGCTCCTAAGAGTGGTTAATTACGCAGATGCTATTTCACCCTTGGCTGAGATACTTGATGTTCATGGCCTTCARTGCAAGCAAGTCAACACCTTGCTGTCATCACTGGTCTGTTTTTAATTGCATTTTCAGACTTCATAGAACAGTGGATTATGTCTGGTCCCAGTGCATTTTCAAAAACAAGTTACACTCCATTAGTCTAAATGACTAYGTTCTCTTATGCAAAGCATAAGCACAAGCATTGACAGAGACCACTTGCTGCCATGGTGAAAGGATGATTYCCCCCCCTCTTCTCCCACAGTTTATGAACATGCTTCATCTGCTTCTTGAGATCTAGGTGCTTTAAATCATCACCAGCAAAAAAAAAAAAAAAAAATAAATGCAAGGAACTGTCACTACCGTATTTTGTAAAAGTAATATTTATTTACCATCTGAAAATATTCTAAGGCATCCTGAAACTTAAATTAGTGGCAGAATTAAGTCGTTTTCACTAAAACCTAAAGGTGAGAATAAAAGAAAAATATGTCAGGGTGAAAGAAATGAAACTCTCAATGCAGTCATGAGCCAAGAGATCTGTAGATTTGATTAATGAAACATTTCAACGGAGATCTGATAAATAAAATTAGCATTTTTATTTAATTATACTAGAAAACCAAAATGTTTTAAGAATAATCTGACTACTTTTCTCGATGCAAACAATCAACTCCTTCCTAACAGACTCTCTACTACATCTTTACCCTAAAGTAAAGCAACCAGTGGGAAATTTTTTCCTGTCTGCTGATTTAGTGATCCCAGGGAACACAATACATACAAAAAGCAAGCTTAGAATATAAATGTGTCTTTGAGTATAACTGACTCTTCACTTTGAGGAAGCATATTGCTAACTTTACATATGTAGCACTTGACCAGCAAACATTTAATGCAGAATTCTTTTCACACATTCTTTCTAACTCAGCTGTAGCAGTCAGAGTCCATATAGAACTGGCAAACTACCTAGAGCTGTTAATTCAGATGTTAAGCACATTAGCTTACACTGAACAGAATTATAAATGGTCTCAGTAAAGTTCATCATTGAAAGACTGTCAGTCAAATGTGGGATTATAAAAAACACACCTTAGATAAAGTCTTTTTTTCTTCAGATTCATGTTACTCAGTTTCACACATGTTCATCTATTCTCAGTTTATCTTCCCAGGTTTAGATTCAGCCAAGAAAGAAGCTTACAATTACTCTATAGTAACTTCATCTATCGGAATTGTTCAGTACATGCATCTGAAGAAGAGTATATCCTGCTCAGTTATCATTATGAATCTTAGGTATTATAAAAAATTTTTATTATCTGTTGACACTTTCCACAGTTTCTGAACAACAAAATACTTTATTCTAATGAATGTTCTTCTCTGGAGCTCTGTAACTCAAAGGCAAGGTTTCTAATGTCAAAGCAGCCTTCTAAGACAAAGCTTTGCAGCAATATTCCTTAATAAGAAATATTAATATACCTTGACAAAACTCTTCTTGTTATTCTATGTTCTGACTGTAGCATTCTTTATTCTGATGTTCAGTGTGTGTCCTGAACCCTCTGTTGAAGCACTCAGTAGGTTCTCAATTTCTCCTACAGGACAAGAACTCTTTCTGTTTTCCCATGGCTCACTACTGTACAAACTTGTTATCTTTTTCAAGGCCAATTTTGAATTTGCAGTGGTTTGGGGATTGTATTGATCCAGTTTTGGGTGCTAGGCAGTCTGTTCTCCTGCAAGCAGGTGTGTTGCAAGATTATTTCCTCTGTTCTACCAGTCATTTTCATAAAATTAAGTAGTCTATAGTTTTGTAAAAAGTACTTCTRATCTACTTCATATACATATGGAAGGCTCTATTCTTTATCTCTTTTTTTGAATATCACATAATTCACATAATCACATAATCACAAATAAGTAAGAATACTGCTAGAGATAACTAAGAGCTATTAAATACAGTGGTCATGACCTACTCTAGGAGCCAACAGTCTCTTAAAAAGATTATGAGTTAGGAACCACGTTTTCAGAAGTAAACATTCAGTACACGTACGTTAATTTTGCCCTAATGAAATCTCAGTTACCCTATGGCTCCCCCACATCTGACAACAGATAGAATCTGAGGAGAGTAGGAGCATAATGCAGCTTCCTTACTGAAGTGAATAAATTATTGCAATGAATTTGTACAACCAGTGCTTTAGAACTTGCTGTTGTGAGAAATAAGTCTTCCTGATTGCCTTCTTTTCAGTCACAGTTTTCTAAGGAGGCATTTCTGTCAAGTCTTCTTGACTCCTTCTAAGGAGGCCTAAATCTAGTTACGTGATCATACATTTTTTCAAGTTAATTCCAGATCAGTGTTTTGATTAATTTATTCTTCCATTCTTGTGTTTATTCTCCACTTTCTTCTAGGACTACTTAGTTTCAAGAAGTCCTGAGGTGTTGAAAAGAAATTTATTTTCGTTAGTGAAAGAATTGCTCAATAACAGAACAGGCCTTTAGAACACTTTTCTTCCAGTCTATTTGGCCTAGGAGGCTGTAGCTGTCAAACAGTTGCATCACTGCAGGACTAAGGGATAGATCAAGCCTCTTTTCTGAGCGATCAAAAGAAATATTTATCAGTTGGGGATTTTTTTAAACCTTAATCCACACCATGATCACATTGTGATATGTCACTATGTTGCAGAGAGGCTGCACCTAGAACAAAGTGAAAGAAAAATTAAGAGTTCTGCAAATGATTGATGAACTCTACTGAAACTAATGCTTGTTTGCAGAAGTAATCAACACTTCAAAGAGACCAGCAGAATTCTTGCAAGGATGAAATTATTTTGAACTGTGCCTACACACCATTAAAACAAATGTGGGGTTTTTCCTGATAAAACCACCATGTCATCCTGCTTTACATCCCCTGTTCTACAGTTGTATCTCAGACTCAGTTTATGCTCTGGAAATATGTGCATTTCAGTCACACAATAAATGTGTGACATGAGAGGAAAAGGCAAACAATTGAGAAGCATGTCACAAGAAATACTTTGTAAATATGATTTGTCTTCTATTGTGAATGTGTTTAACAAAATTCATAAATAGATGCAGGGAGAAGGGAAAAGAAAAAGAAAAAAAAAAGGAAAAAAAAACCCCTGAAGAAACAAAAAGGAAAAATGAAAAAAAGGAGACAAATTAAAAAAGAAAAAAGTAATAAGCAKCTTTACCGGTTAATATCGCAGTTGATTTGGCTTGTGGAAAAATGGAGAAGCAAAGTGGATTTTAAATTGGCCTGTGACTGAATGTTTGTTTTTAGAGGTCATTTATTTTGCATGTTTGAAGTATTTCTTTATGGAAATAAAGGAACCACAAAGAATAATGATAAATCCTAGTTCTTAATAGAAAAATTGTTTTACAGTCACTAGAGAACAATATAACCAATTCACCTCTCTCCCCTCTCCTCTCCCTTTTGTGCCCTTTTTGTGGAGATTATTATAGTTGACTTTTATGTTACCTAGATTGTTGCCTTAGAAATCTTAAAACATCCGTATATTTTATGGGATTAGTTGTACAGCTGTTTTTAGATAGTTTTGATGTTGAGGCTAAGAACCCATATTGAATTGAAAATATGATTCATACTTTACTATTACAGCTGACCATATCTGATGCCCATTATTTGAAAGTTCCATTGGGGATCTTAGTGGATCTTGGGCAGATTCTTCTAAATATTAGTGGTATGTCAACCACAAAAAGAGAAAATTCCTGTTAGAAATACATGTAAAGGCAAATAAAGCAAATTAATTTGAACAAAGCCTTGAAAAATTTCAGTATATAATGAAAATAACTGTGCAAAATCATGCCTCTTAACTGTTGATAAYGGTATCTGGAAATTGCAGTATACAAAAAGTGAGCTGCATTAAAAAAATAACTCTTGGTCTGAATAACAAGGAAAAAGCACATTCCATCTAATATAAAGTGAATGTCAAGGCATTTGCATAGGAGGGAGAAGGGTCTGAACTTTTCATTGTGCTGTTTAAAACATGACCTTTGCTTCTATGCTGCAATTGTTAATGTAGGTGGAAAAATAGCTTACTAGCAGAGACTCCAAATCACACAAGACAAACCTTCTGAGACTAACAACATATTTTACCTTCAAAGTCTTTTATGCATTTCCTCAGACCTCCATTACCAGAGTAATCTGCAACACAGTAAAAGGCAGAAGTAATAACTTCTCTTCGTTCACAGACCTAATATATCTTATATCCATAAGTATTGAACCTTCTGTTAGTCTCAGTTTGGTGGCTAAACGTTTATATTGGAGATATACTAAAATGAATTAAAATGTCTTTGCTTCCCCCAATCATTATTTAGTAAAAACAAAAGAATCTTGTGAAATGAGTTAAAGGAAATCTCTTACAGAGAAAAAGAAAAAGAAATTATATAATATTTATATTCACACATTCATATTATCTATTGACCCATGCACGTGTATAATTTAGTACMACAAAACTCCTGAAAGAACACAGTGATACTGGTTTGAAAGTTTAGTTAGGCGAATGGATCAGCTCAATGTCTAATTTTGAGACATCAAATGTTCTTTTTAAAGAGCCAAATACCTTATACTTTTTGTGCATATAGAAATTTTATGCCACTAGCTCTTTGTGTTAGTCTTCCATAACCATGAAGTCATAAAGAGGATATATTTAGGGTGTTTAAGGAATTTTATTCTCTTTCAGTATAAAAATTCTGTGAGAATAGTTTAATTGCATTCCTGCTTTTTTACTTTTATTTTTTCTATTATGATATACTGTGATAGTGGGCTTCTTGGAATAAGAATTGAACATTAAATGCATAACTGATATTGTATTATAATTCCTAGCTGGACGTTTCCAAAGTGTTCTTCCTTCAAAGTTATTACCATGTTCTATAATCTCTCTATGTATCTTATAATGCTCTGCAACCCTTAATTATTGAACAGATTTAGGTAGAGGGGAAAAAAAACCCCATGGTTATGCAAAAATAGTTTTTCTTGAATAATTAAAATCCTTGAGGGTGTTGTGGGGGGCAGCAGATATATATGTTCATTTAATAGGATCTTCAAATCGAGGTAAATCTGTTCTTAATCTTGAAATAAATTCCAGTTCCATTTGAAGGTAACTTTTTCCTGGAACAATTGTTCATTTAGCCAAAGGTATATCAAGGAAGATAAAACCTGTCTTTTGTCTTGAAGTTCTTTTCCTTAAAGGCATACTTTTTAATTTAGTTATGACAATAACAATTATTTTAGCATAATCCATTGTCAGTTTTGCAGGAAAGCACTCTGTGTTGAGAAATCTTTGAGTAATTAGTGTAATGCAACATGTCTCTAAAGCTCAGATGTACTCCATGAAAATAAACACTGTTACATGTTATGTCCATACTAAATCTTAGTATAGCATGTTCTCTGCCAATATTTCACAGTATTCAATAATAAATTGACCAAGAGAAAATTATGTGTGTTAATGTTTTTGGAGTCCTCCTAATTGCAGGTAATTCAACTTAGTCCAAAGTGGCTAAGTCTCAAATGAAGAACAGGAGATAATGTCTTCTAAAGCTTGACTAGAGACACAGATTTCAATTATTTGAGAAGTACATCCATATCTTTGTTTTCTTTGGCTTAAAAGAGGATCCAAGAAATAATAGGCCCATCAGTCTTACTTCACTCTCAGGGAAAGTTATGGAATGAATCCTCCTGGTTCAGGCACAAGTCAGATGAATCAAATGATYGGGAAAAACCAGCACACATTCACCAAGGGAAAATCATATTTGACAAACCTGACCGCATTTTTCCAAGGCTTTTGACATGTTTTCCCACACCCTCCTTCTGAAGAAAATGATGTGTTATGATCCAGACACATGGTCGGTGTGGTGGGTGGGGAACTAGCTGACAGGCTGCACCCAGAGGGTGGTGGTGAACAGCTCCTTTTCAAACTGGCAACCTGTCACAAGTGGGGTCCTCCAGGGGTCAGTGTGGGGCCAAAAGCTGTTTAATATCTTGATAAGTGATCTGCATAACTGTACCCTGATGAAGCGTGCCAATGATATCAAACTGATTGGGGAAGTAGACATTTCAGAAAGGAAAACCACCCTGCAGGAAGACATGAATAGTGGAAGAATGCAGGACACAAATACAGGAAGAGTGAGCTAACAAGAACCTCATGAAATTCAACAAGGACAAGTGTAAGGTCTTGCCCACTGGAAAATATAATCCAAGAATACAGCACAGTCTGGGATCTACCTGGTTAAGGACCAGCTCTGTAGAAAGGGACCTGGGAGTCAACAATCTCAATATGAGTGAGCACTGTGCTGTTCAAGCACTGAAAGCCAACAGGATGCTAGGTCACATCAACAAGAGTGTCACTAGCAGAGATGCACTCTACCCACCACTTGTCAGGCCACACCTTTCCAGGTGCTTGGTTTAGCCCTGACTGTACTGACTGTACAAAAAAGATGMAGACAGGCTGGAGAGGGTCCAGAGAAGGACCGCAGAGGTGATCAAAGACTGGGAATCCTGATATGTAAGGAAAGAGTAAAAGAACTGGATTTATTCAGGTCCCCTTCCAACTTGGTATTCTATGATTCTGTGATTTCAAGTACATAATTTAGCGAACCATCAGAAAAAAAGCTAGGGAATATAAAAAACAATGTGTGCGATTTTGTGTACATTTTATTGCATTATTATCTATCACCTAGTCTGTAATTACACTTATAAATTATTTGAGATTTATGTCTATTCTTTACATGATTCATCATCTTTTATTACTTGTATGATTCAGTCAGACCAAAAAATCTCTATTCTAGCAACAAATTTGCCAGTAGTGCAATACAATAATTGCACTTCACTGAATCAAAGCCATGTACTTTATACTGGAGTGGTAGATTTAAATAATAAGGTTAATCAAGGAAGCTCAGGTGCACACAATGTACTTCTTAGTGTAGTGTGCTATAATTCTGGTGCATTTCATGTAAAACAGATAATGTATATGCTAAATAAAGATATTTACTTGATTGTTTGACAGGAAACAACTTTATGCTGGAATTCCTAAAATCATGTACCTTCAAGAGTAATGCATGCTAGGCCACATCTTAATGAATATGCATTGTAAAGGATCATTTATTAAGACTATAGTATTAGTCATATAAAGCTTTTTCCATGCTCTAGAGGAAGATATAATACCTAAGGCAGAACAGACACATTCATTAATGGTGCTTCTTTTATTATTAAAGAGAGAATGAACAGAGGCAATTAATAAACAATGGTTTACTGAAGAGCTTTCAACAGAAATTAACCTTTTAAAAAATTTATAAGGGAGTATCAGGATAATAGCGTTGTGTTTCATCTAGAATTGGTGTTGAAACTTGTCTTCAAATTAACTTCTCTTTTCAGCATATGACAGATCAAAGCTTAAAGCTCAGTTTACAGAAGATATTGCCCAGTGATTTCTGCAATATGCGATCTTCTCAAGTTCGACAGGGAGGAAAGATATAGGTAATGTAGAATAATCTCAGAGTGATCACTCATAGGAAATAACACCCAGAAATCAAGATACAGGTATCGTAAAGAAGTTATCTTGTTATGATCACAAGATAATGGAATAATAAAAAGGGCCTGTTGTATAGATTTTTTTTGCTATTGACTGTATTGCCACATATACAAGTACCTTAATTTCTGACTGAAGACAGTGTGTTAGATGTTAACCGTATTAAATTTGTGCTTTTATGCAGCAAGACAGGCTTAAGATTTGCAACATGCTACCACCTCCCCCCAAAAAAACCCCAAACACAGCCCAGAATGAAAGCAAGAATAAAACCAACCAATCAACCATCTAACCTAACAACAACAACAGCAACAAGAACCACAGCTTGTGGTCAAGCCTGAATGCGGTCATCTTCTGCATGCAGCTTTATTGTTGTCACAGTGCTTGGGGTGTCATGTCCCATGACGTGAACAACAGCAACAACAGTGAAGACCACACAGACTATTGACCTTGGTGGTGAATAACAAAGCAAGGAACAGAAAGTGCCGATAGGAATTTTTGATGTCGTGGAAACACATACCTTGTGATAACTCCTTTTGTTCTTAACACTGATTTCTGCAGTTCCTATTTGTTTCATTTCTCGTAGCAATGCCATCTGAACAAGAACAATAGAGAATTGTATGTTAAGTGAACTTTGCTGTTATTTACGTCCCCTGCTCAGAAAAACTGATGCTTTTCTTTCTTCTAATGTCACTGAGCCACAAATTTTTTTTGTGACTTGATTTGGTCATTCACTAACTCAGTTTTTGCTTTGGATGATCTTTTTGAAACTCCAGCTCATGACCATGAGCAGTTAAGAGCATTTATCATTGCTCAGCGTGCTATGGTTTTTTGTATCAGGAAAGTTTCAGATTTAAAGACGGACAGCAACTCTTGTCTTCTAGTTTCTAATTTTTTTCTTTAAAATCTCTATTTCTAGTAGGGATTTAATTTATGTTTCAGATGAGCAGAGCTGTTACCTTTCCTCACAAAGTTCTTTCAGCCTTCATAATAATATCTTAAAAAATCAAATAATCATGAAAAAAACTCTTAAAAACATCTTCACAAAACTTTCCTTGACATTTGGTATTCCTGCTCATTGTGGCTTAACCACACTTCAGCAAATCTCTGCCTTAGTTTCACGAATTCACTCACTCATGATGATCTGGAGTTGAATTTTAAGTCCCCTGCACTCTATCATATTACTCTTTATTTTTGCTCTTGGCAATGATTGCTGAATACTTAGACCTCTTTAGTAGGCATTAATGCTGCTTATAGCATGTTGTTACTATGTTAGACTTGAAACCAACAGGGCATATTCGATGGTTCTTTTTTTTTCTTCTTTTTCCTAGAGCTTTCATTGACAAGGAGTGGACCAAATGTATATCATCTCTGATGTCTCTGACAGGTAAGTTCTGTTTAGCTACTTCTGTTTTTAAGGTTTCTACAGAAGATGCATTAGGCCTGAGTGGAAAGGATGGTTCAGCAGCTAAGACACTGATCTAAGACTATGGAATCCTGGGTAAACCAATTTTGTGTCTTAATATGCCAGCCTTCAGGTGGGAAATAATATTTTCTAATCTTATGAGTATTCTGTGAGGAGAAAATTTATAGAGATATTAATTATTAAAGAATAATGATTAAGTGAATTACATTATGCCATCAAAAGGTTGTCATCTCATCTCTTCTATCTTTTCCATCAGATTAAAATGACAACTCAAATTCTTTTCTCTTGCCTGAATGAAAAAACAGCTAAAATAGAACATTTTCAATGAAGTTCATTTTACAGCTGTGTGTRTACAGCACACAAAAGTCAGATATGACAAAAATACATTTTTTTTTGTTTACCTACTTTTTGTTCTTCACCAGGACAATTGTGAAGGGAAACCACTCTGCACAAGTGAGGTAAATTACATTTCGTTGATAATCAGGTTGTCAGAAGGACACCAGAAGAACCTTGCATTATTCCTTGTTTCTTTTTTTCTTATTGTTGGCAGAACATGCTTTACTTTTTATATATCAGATGTACTTTTAGAGGCCACAGGTGTGTGGAAGAATATTCTTTAAAAAGCTGTTTTCTAAGCTACAGATGTTGTATAGACTGACCCTTCATTTTGAGAGTGGACTAATAAATAGCAATCACAAAAAGCTGCTTTTCTCTGTCTCTAAAATCATWTATCTACAGTTTAATCTTGAAGAAACTTGTCTGCACCAGGCCGCCTGGCTTTACTAGTGGACTTTTTTTACTAGACTTAGCATATTTTTAACAGCATAAAGCACTTCAAGTTGCTGATTGTGCTCTGCAAAAATGTCTACCTCAAGGCTTTTTCTAAACTAGAGATACAGAACATAGGGAAATATTTCACAACACGCTGCATTAAAAACACGATATTTTCATTCTGAAAGAGGAATATTTTCTTAAACTGAAGACATTTATGAAAGATTTATTTGTGGTATAAGCTTTCCAAGCTGTCTGTTTTACAGCAAGTCACAGATCTGCTACTGAGGAGGGCCCTTAGGCCAGAGGAGTACCTAATTTTATTACAAGAGGTTCTATTCAAATGTTACCAAAGCAAAGCTGATTAAAAATTTCTTTTGTTTGTTTGTTTGTGGTCAGAATGTTTCAGAAGCTTGAGGAAATAATTAATGAGCATAAATATTTTAAGACAAATCCAATGGCCCTGTCAACTATGCAATGGGGGAGTAATTAAGGCRTGACAGAAGAAGGGAAGATTTTCATTAGTAGTCCATTGCATCAGGAGCTTCTGCCTCTTTATAACAAGAACAAAGGATGAATTTCATCCGTGAGCCTCTGAAAGTACCGTGTGGCCAAAACCATGACTCTATAAACTCATTCCAAACACTGAAGAACCACATAACCAAAATAGAAATTTTCTGGAGAAAAAAGGTGGGGGTGGTGTGGGGGCAGGGAACTCCATTCAAGAAGGCTGCTTCTTTTTTTCTTGTMATCTGAACCCATTTAATTTCTTCTATTTCAGAAAGAAACACCCCTTACTGATAGAGAGCAGATGTTATTCACCTAACCTGACTTCACTGGGTGCAGAAGTGCTCATAGAATGTTCTTTCTGCTAAACAAAGGGGTCAGGTTGCTGCATTGCACAGAATTTATATATAACTTTGTCATGAGTCATAGTAGCCCATACAACTTTAGCACAATATCATTTTCTACATACCTTACAAAACACAAGGTATTTATTTAATTAGTAACACCACACTTGGGTAAATGAATTGAGTGGCATACTTATAAGCCTCATATGAATTCTGAATTTCCTAACTTCTGAGTGCTGCATTTTATAGCTAGGGTTTTGGGKTTTTGTTTTTTTTTTTAGTTATACAGCTTATATAAACACTTTGTGTTTGGTTTTTGAGGTGAATTCTATGAAAAGTGCAAAATGATGGGACTAGATTAGTAGGAGAATGATTTTCTGATTCAAAAAGACCTACATCAAGATCAGGTCTTATAAAAAAGAATTTTTACTAAACAACACAGAAACAACAAAGTTTATACAGTCATCTTGTGTGACAGCTAAAATTCTGAAGCACGTTCATCTTATTACTCTAAAAACATTTTCTTATGATGTTTGAAGCTCTCAGCAAAAAACCCAGCGGGAAATCTGGTTCTTCAGGTCCTTTCTTAAGGCAAGTCCACTCATTTTGTTGGCTTTTCTTCAAAAGTCCGCCTTTCTATTACCCAAGATTCTTTCCTTCAGGGAATTTGACTAGATACCAGAAGTGACATTTTGATTTCATTTGTTCAGGATTATAACAAGCAGTGAAACATCATCATACTGATAACCAAAGTAGTAGGGCTTAGTTGACCAGCAACTGGATTCTGCAAGCCTTTTATTCAAATACYTGCTTTCTCTTTTTCTTTTTTTTTTCTTTTTCCTTTTTTTTCCCTATAATGGACTGCTGAAAAATATAAAGTCCATTGCCTGATTTCTCACTGTGTTGCATTTACTCTTGAGAAGCCAAATACCTCAACTCTTGTCATGTGTTTTAGCCATACTAATTATAAACAATATGTGGAAAATGCATAGTGGAACTAGGTATTTTGAATAGCACAATAGTTTATAAATCTGTAGTTAGGCATCTTAGTCTCATAGTAATTCATAATAGGTCTCACAATTTCTATTCGTATTTTAAAATTTTGGAAAACAATGAGTTTGTTAAAGTATTTAATTTATACAGGTTGCTTAATTTTTGGAGAAGAGTCTCAGTAGGTTTCTTCACATAGATAGCGTCTGTTTCTCAAGTATACAGAAATGCTCCTGTACAGTAGCCCTCACTGGGTATTTTGGAAGCTATTCCTATATTCACAGAGGTGGGCACATGGCAATTTAGGCTGAGCACAAAAAGCAGCATGTGGCCTAAAAAATGGGGAAATTACAGGATCCTTTAAAAGAAGATCACTATTTTTCCTATTATTCAACACATAACAACTGTCTTTTTTTGCTAGTATTGACTTGCTAGGGAATGCCCTGCACCATTCTTGCTTTCTATGGCATTATTCTTTTAAAACTCTTCTGAGCTGTTGCTGTATGACATTGTTAAGACAAGATGAAGGTATTATGAATCTCTTGTGAAGCTCTTGGGGGTATAGACCCCACTGTTCACAAAAATATGTACTATAGATATATATTTATATGCATATCCATATATATATACAGTGTATATACACACATAAATGCACAGCTAATTTTGGTGTGGATTCAGCTGTCAGATTTGCAGTCCATGCTGACAATAGCTCTGCTTCCTTGTCATGAATTTAGTAAGTGTTTTTTTTATGTATTCTGGTCTCAGGTTGAGAACTTACAGTAATATACATACTAAATATGTCCTTAAACTTTTTGTAGATTATTTGGATCTTTTTTATCTTGCAAAGCAGTCATTTTATTGCTCCTTGGAGATAACAAGCGTTTCATTCTGTTTCAGTCTAAAAGCTGCTGCACGGAGATGATCTAACTTTAGCTGCACTTGCCTTTTTCTAAATTTTTTTCTGCAGCACAGTGACAGAGCAAAGGGGGCTTAATTGCTTACCTGACACCCTACATAGCCTATTTCTTAACAAGAGTGAGGAGGRCTGTTGGAGAAAAATCACCTATGTACACTTTAGAACAAATCAGTTATTTAAAACCAATTAGAAGTACATGTTCCTTCCAAATTTTTTATTCGATTTTCCTCCTTTAGGGTGCAATTTCATKAATGATTTAGCCAATTCAAATGTGGGTTGCAACTAATACAAAAAGATAGTTCCACTCATTTTCTCTTGCAACATGGGCACTTTTTTTGCCCGTTTCACATCAGGTTGGGTTTTTTTCAAGGCCAGCTACCTTGAACCATTTCCTCAACATAACTTTTTAAGCAACCAATTATTTAAGAAAACATAGCTGTACTTGCATCTAACCTGTTCCTGGGGAGCAATCCCATGTATGCTGATTTTTTTAGTCCCTACCTTTGCAATTTTCATCAGCTTTACCTTAGACTCCAGCATTTAAAATTGTATTGTCATTAAGCCTGGAGCATCCAGCGTAAATGCCTGTTTTGATTTTACRAAAAGGTTGATTTCCGTTAGAATAGCCTTAAACACTGTAAGTGACAAAGTAACAGCTTTCAGCTTCAGTAAATTCTGCTGAATTTCTGGTCTTTCTCTTTTTTTAGCCTCAAAGCAGCACTTTTTGCCTACAGTAATCAAAATTTTATAGTCATATTATGCAGTCCTACCTATGCCTTTAACATTATATTGTTCAACTTTTAACTGCTCTCATAACAGTTCTATAGTTTTCTCTATTTAATGAGTATTTCGAAATGCTACAAAGTTTTTTTCAATGTTTCTTTTGAYTTCCCCTTCACTAAAGCATGACCAAATCAGTCTTGGTCACACTTGTGATTTTTGCATTATCCTTGTTTTAAAGAGTCCATTGTTGACCTATGGCCACATGGCAATCCCTCTTTTTTAACTGCCTCATCATTATTTAATAAGATGTTATACTCTGTCCACAGTCTTATGGTGGTTTTCCAGCTCGGGTACATAGCTAATTATGACCAAACACAAACAGGAATTGAGTATTTTTGTTGTCTTCTATGTCTTTCAAAATGCATTCTCTTCAAGGCACACTGATGCTGTAACTTTAATTTGTTTTGGTTTGGGGATTTTAAAAAGTCTTTCTGCATGTTTTCCGGTCTTTCTACTTGTTTTTAAAAATGCCTCATTTGAGAATAGAATTCACTATATGTAATTTCTTTTTTGTCCTTATTCCATCTTACTTTCCTAATATCAGCCTCTGCAATGTGGAATTTATTGCTTTTCCTTTTCTTAATTTTTACTGAAATCTACTGCTTATAATTTTTCCACTCAGTGAGTCTTGCTTTGAGCCCTAGAAGTTAGCCTTCCCTTAGAGAATCACTGGTCTTGASACAATTCAGCCCTTCAATGGAAAGATCACTCCAAATCATGCCACTGAAATCTTGGCTTTTTCTTCCAGGTTCACCCCTCATAACAGTTACGGTTTGCTGAATTTCCTATCTGCACCCATCTTGGGATCAGAAGTGCCACTTGTGGTGTTTTTATTCGTATAGTCTGACAGACAGCAAAACATACAGCTGGTACACAGCTGGCTGAACAAAAGCCAGCACATCTATCCAGTTAGCAGCTTGAATTCAGATATTTGGCCACAACCTCCTTCGTATTCAATATGCATTGACACATTATACTGCACATTTGCTATCTGGCTAGAGATCTTATGTACATATTTTGCATGTATGCACAGTAATCATTGTGCTGCAGACATGTTTATTTGTCCATGCAAAAATTCTTGTCTTTGTGTGAAACTGTTCCAGATTATTCATACGATCAGTTATAGCTGCAAGCGTATTGTAATTTGATTGCCAAAGTGTGTCTTCCTCTTAGCCTGGCAGCATCAGCATTGCTCAGTATTATTCAGGACAAGTACCTTACCTTGGTACATGTTCCACCCAAATATCTTACAGTTTATTTTGTAATTGTCCTGTTGGTTTTGGTTGGTTTTTTTTATGTACTGYGTCCAAAACAAGATCTATATTCAAACTCAGATAATATTTTTGTATTATGTTGAAGCCTTTACAAATACAATAAAACTTAAACAACTTAGTAAGTTGCAAAAGAAAAAACTGAAGTTTTAGAATTTCATGTTTATAACTGGGGCACTTGTCATTTGGCGAGATGTAAGGGAGCCTGAACTAATCACTTAWTTTATCCTTTGTATAGAGACTTCAATAAAAGTCCAAAGGACTCTTGTGATAATTGTTTCTCTTAGACACTAAAAAGTTCATAAAGATTAAAATAAAAATCAACCTGCTTTTAGAACAGAGTAGCTCTTTGAAAGTGCTTTCTTTCTAAAAAGGGAAACACTGAAATACATTTTAATTAAAAAATCATAAACATAAAATTATGGACATTAAAAATTAATTTACACCAACACCTAATTTGTGTAGCACATACTTACCAAAAATGTTCACTGAATTTATGTAACAATATTTCCAATTAAGAAATTCAAGATACAGCATGGTATATGCCATTGAAATTACTGGTAACACTGGCAATTTGAAAAAAACTTTGAATTTAAACACTTTAATCACAAACACAAGCAGAATTTTGTAATAATTTTATTTCAGGAAGTAATTGCAGGAAATTTTATTATAGTAAGGAAGATATTAAATTGCTGGAGATTCTTTTTGTTACCTCAGGTAATTTAATTTTTACATACACAGGAGAGTGTGGGTTATGAGGTAAACTACCACATGCTCGGCTCAAATATGGTTTATGGCATGGGAATGAAAAGATACTCTCATAATTTAGACTACAAATAGGTGGATATTTTATTTATAAGTTCTTTTTTCCACACCCTTCCTGTGAGGAGGGTGTAGAAATTGGGAAAAAAAACCAAATTGGGAATAAATCTTTTTTTTTTGTTAATATGACCAGCTAGCAGAAAATGTCCAATTTAAAACACTTTTTCTAAGGAATGTGTTAAAGGTAAAATGGTTCATGCTCCAAAAAGAAGAACTCTTGTGTTTAACAGATCTAAATTTAGCTAATATTTTGGAAAATAACAGAAGAATATTATTATTTGTCAGTAAAATACAATGAAAAATTGTATAACACTGTAGAGAATGGGACAGGAAAAGTATAGTGCATGGAAAAGGAGTTTCTTTTTATTTTCTAATGAATAGTCATTGTGGGGGGAGATCCACCATAAAACAGACTTTTCTCATAAAAAAATCTGTATTCTCTGTTTCCAAACATCCTCTCTGTGTCTATTTTTACTCTCAATAGCAGTGCACAACAGTGATACTGTGAACTCCCTTGGGACTGGCTACCACCTGTGTCTTGTTGCTTATTCTTCATAGCCTTTCTAAAATATGTTGTCTTTTTCTCTTCCAAAGTAAAATCACACTTTTGGTCTTAACTCCATCAAAACTATAAACATAAGATATTCGGTTGAGTTTTCTCAATGGGAAAAAAACACTCTCATTTCACCTCTGATTGCCCTCTAAGGTATTCRCCTTTGCTACCATTCATGCATACTCACTCAGAAGCAGAATACAGTTCAAATACAGAGAATTATTTCTATTTCTTTTCCTGTGTGCGTCACTCTTTTGAAGCCACACCTGATGTTACATAAGTGTAGCTGGTGTACTTTAGATTCTGCCTTAATCTACATTACTGTGAATTGTAGAAAGATCTTCCAAGAAACTTACTGTACAGCACAAGCACAATGGGGCAAACCTAAATAAGATAAGGTGGACCAAAAGAATATCTTGACTAAAAAGGGAGTTTATGAATTAAGTTATTTACCCTCTGGAGAAAAAGAGAAGTCTACTTTTCATTTCCTTCCTCTTCTAGTGTCATATTTATAAGGAATAAACTGTGCCTTCAGTTTCATGCAAACAAAATCCCAGATATTCAGGTGGTATAAATTTCTGCAGCACTCTTGTGAGTACTCTGCAGTAACACCCATTTTCTCTTGGGTGTTTTTAAACAATTTAAAAATATTAGTAATCACTGAGAGGTCCCTGGTCTCAGGACAGATGGGGACAAGTGGGAATGATTCTGTATTGTGTCTATATAAAGTAAGGAAAGTCACTGGAAAAATTCTGGGATGTTACGCTGATCTGCTCCATCCTGGTTCTGATGGATGTGTGTACCTGAGAGCTGGGGTCTTACGTAGTAAACAGTCGTGGTTTAATCCCAGGCAGTCAACAAGCCCCACACAGCTGCTCAGTCTCTCACCCTCCAGTGGGACTGGGGAGAGAATCAGAAGGGCAAAAGGTAGAGAGCTTGTGGGCTGAGATAAAGACAGATTAATAAGGAAAGCAAAAGCCATGCACAGAAGCAAAGCAAAACAAGGAACTAACTCACCTCTTCCCACGAGCAGGCAGGTTTTCAGCCATCCTCCGGGGAGCAGGGCCCCATCACATGTAACAGTGACCTGGGAAGACACACACCATCACTCCAAATGTCCCCCTCTTCCTCCTTCTTCCTCCCACATACTGGGCATGATATCATACGGTCTGGAACAACCATTTGGTCAGTTGGTGTCACCTGTCCCAGCTGTGTCTCCTCCCACCCTCCCATGCACTTCCAACTTCCTTGTCCACATGGCAGTATAAAAACCAGAAAAGGCCTTGGCCCTGTGTAAGCCCTGCTCAGCAATAACAAAAATATCTCTATATTATCAAMCCTGTGTTCAGTATATATCGAAATCACAGCCCCATACCAGCCACTGTGAAGAAAATTAACTTTAYCCCAACCAAAGCCAGTATAAAACCCAAAAGCTTGGTCCCTCCAAATGGTAACAAGGGCAGGGTCAGAACTTGTAGAAGAGTAAATTGTACTTCCCCTGAACTATGAGGAAAGCTGGATCAACTGTTTTGCCTAATCCAAGTGTGTACTCAGCCATGTAACTGACTGGAGCAACATAAAACAGGATATGTGTCAGGCTGGTTGGCCCAGTCCTGGTATTCAAACAAAATAAAATTTCATCTTTAATTTCTACCAACAGATCCTTTAGATAAAATTTCCCACCATCCTGTTAGGMTCCTAATTTCCACCTGCTTAAGATGGTATAAGCGACTTACTGAAGTTGCCTACCATTTTTATGTCTCAAAGAACAGCTTTGCAATGTGGCAGTTTCCAATCTGTTGAAGATTGCAAAACTTGTGTGCATTTCTGTTTTTTCATGAAACAACATGAGCTCTCTTGAGCAGCTAATTTAGCATCTGAAAGGCTGTTCTTTTTTTATTGTTATTTCTTTCTTACCAGAAAGACTCTGCATGCTACAAGTCATTATGCCTTCAAGACAAAGAACTTGTTCTAATAGCACAGACTTTTTTAATATTAAGCTTTGTCTTGTTCTTTTTTAGAGTTGAGGAAAGCACTCAGCTATTTTTCCAAAGAACAAAAGAGGAAGGAAAAAATGGGTGGACTAAAATAATTAATTCTAGCTCAAAACATTTGAATATGTAAGAGCTCATAGAAGCCACATTTGACAAAAATAGGTACTTACACGCTGATTCATTCAGTTAAATGGAGAACTGTCCATCAGATTGGCACATTTTTGTGTAGTAAAATAAAAAATAACATGATGACAGGAAATTAAAGTAAAATTAGTTTGATAATAGACACCAAAATCTTTTTCTTCTCTTAAAAAAAAAAAAAAGGATGAAAAAAAGTGACATACAGTTTAGACAAAAGATGACTATTACCAGTCTGCTTTGACAACCATTTTTATAAAAGGCAACTTGAGTCTTTATCCTGTGKTATGTCGTGTACTTATTTACTCCTGGCCTACTTGACAAAGAAATGACAGCAAGGTAGCTAAGTAATCCGGAAAATTGAAATACTACTCAGAACAGGACATCAGAGCAGTATTGTGAAATTTAGCTATGAATAAGTCATGAATATATAATAAAAAACTAATTTTTGATAATCTTTTGGGTTTTAGAGCATCTATTTCTTCATGAAGACAAATGTTGGCACAGAGATGTTCTTTACCTAAGAATTTCTGTCTCAGAGGAATAGCAATCCCAGTGCTTTTTATCAGTTCATTCAAAAGAAAAAAAAAAAAAAAAAAAAGACAAGCTTATGGTGCTTAGGATTCAAACTGAAACAAGTTTTACATTTAATTAAGTTTGACATTTCACGGGTCAAAAGTGAATTTACCTCAAGTCACGTGAAATACAGGAAAGATTTTCAATCCACATAATAACCCTAAGTGCATTGCCTCTTCCCAACAATTGAGTGAACATTCTCTCCATCAAACACCATGATCACTTCTTCTGGAGTTTGGAGGCTTTTTTCCCACTTGTTGGTTTGGGTTTTCTTTTTTCCTACCATCACAGTTTTCCTCTTTCTATAAGGACATAAACACAGGTGCAAATCTGCAGCCATTGTACCAGTKACTGTACATCAAGCAGTTCCCATTGCACATGGGGAGAATGTGGGGTTTCCACAACAGAGGTGAGCAGAACAAAAACCTGGTAAAGCAAAAGATAGCATGGAGTTATTTAAATGTTTCTGTGATTAGTGCTTGGCTATGTATGAGAGCTCAGAGCTCCAAGTAATTTCAGGTACTTGTACTTAGGGCCAGCAGTTTTATTGCAGCAGGTGAACTGATCTGACTGTCACTGACTGGTTCCAGCTTACTGATCTTTCCACCTTTTTTTATTTTTTTAACTATTGAACTGATGCATAAGACGAAACAGCTTTTTGCTGTCAGTTTGGGTTTTTCTCTTTTCCATTTTCACTGGAATTTCTCTATTCGCTGGGCAATAAATTAGCACCTCTAGATATAAGGTGACAAAAYGAATTCATATTGCTTTTCATAAAACAAAATATATATATCATTAGAGTTGTTTTTTTTACCTGAAACATGGACTAATGGTATTGTGAAGGGTAAGAAAATAAGCAAATAACTAGCCTTACTCAGCTAAATATGGGGATGTCTGATGAGTCATCCAGTCTCTACCTCCAGGCTGCACTGATTTAATGTCTTCTTCCCATAATGAATGAGCATAAAATATGACACCTGTGATTCCATAGCATTTTGACACTTTGTTCCTCTTCAGGACTCAACCTAGAGCAGTGCTGTCTCTGTTGTTTCAAGACGGAGCAGTCCAAAAGCTCGGTGCTTGGTGTACATCAGCCATCAATAGCCTTTCAACATGCATGGTTTGTTTACAACTGCAGTTTGCTGTGTTTAAATGTCGTCTGCATTCTGTGACTGAATGAATACCTGCACACACACACACACAAAGGGAGAACAGAGTGCATGTGCCAAAAGCTTCTGCTATTGTGTTTGGGGTTTTTTTCACTGTATGTGAATTACTGACCTCAGAGGACCCATCCTCTAGGTGATAACTTTGCATTTACAAGGTATTTAAGTGCAGTCTCCCAAAAACATATTTATCATTTCCTTCCTTCACAAATACCAGACAATGTACTTCCTAAGATTTTTCTGGAGCAAAGCAGCTTTTATTACCAGTGATTGTATCCGATGTTCTAACAGCAGTTAATTTCCCTTAACAGTCATGTGTGTGTATATATATATACAGTCACATATAAATCAAGATAATTGTTTTCTTGCAATTTATAACAGAAATAAGTTGGAACACAAGACAGTGGAGAAAAAGCCAATAGATTTTTAGGAGCTCTGCCATCTGGTCTATTATAAAATGAATCCGATTATCTGGAAAATGTGTGCCTATAAGCAAAATGTATGCATATATGAATAGAGGCATTCAGAATGAAGTCTGCTTATAAGCAACTGTGGCCAGTGCATAATAATTGTCCAGTTTTATGACATGTGAAAGTCTATAACATGATAGCAAAAGAAACAGCAACCAGAAAAACCCTCTTCTATTTCTTACTAACTTCTGGTTTTAAATCAATACATTTTTTTCTTAATATCATGGAGCATGGAGTTAAAATGGGAACAGGTGAATAACCAGCCTACTAGATAATGAGCATAATAGACAAACTTGGCAAAAGAAATTTGACGTATTTTGGAAGAGCAAACCTTGGAAGCAATACAACAATTTCCTGTGAGTACTATAGAAACTAAATGCTGGAGAATTAATATTTAAGCAAAAAGGTGATGCTGAGGCCGGGACTGATGAGTGTAAACTGAAGAGATAGTAATTCAGCAGAGGAAGTGTTCAAGCCAGGTTGGATGGATCTCTGAGGAAAAAGCTTTAGGGGAAGGTGTCCGTTTCCATGGCAGGGGGTTGGATGGAACTAGGTGATCTTTAAGGTCCTTTCCAACACAAACCATTCTATGATTCCATGATTCTATGACCCTACGATTCTATTGTATTTATCCTAGAGAATGATAGTCTTCTGGAACAGTTTTCTAAAAGAAGCAGTGGACACAAAAACATAACTTGTTTTAAAACTGAAGCCTGATGCATTTATGGGAAGGATCATATGACAGTTTTCTTTTATAGCACAAGTTTGGAGCTGATGACTTAGCAAATCCCTTCAACTCTTCTGTTGTTTTTCATGATATTTTTATGCTGTGGTTTTCAACACTTTGCAGATTGCCATCTGAATCACTTCATACATTTGCCTTTACAGCAACTAAATCGATTATTGTCATTCTAGCAAAGTAACTCTGATAACTGAGAATTTATTTTACAACAAACTTTTGAAAAATCATCACAACAACTAATTTTACTGGTTTTCTTTCTCTTTAAAAAATGAAAAACTGATAATAATTTTTTTTAGTGTATTTTATGTCTACATCAGTTACACTCAATTTTATCTCTAGTCCTGGGAATTAATCTGACAATAATATTACACTTTACAGCCATTTCCTAGGTAACTAAAAGAGCCACATACTTGCAATACAGCCATTAGAAAATTTTTCTTTTCCCTAGTGACTTCGTTTTTATTTTTCAGCTCTCTAATATGCACTAAACTTTTTGTAATGGTAGACAGATGTGAAGTGTGTTAATGAGCTGTGAGAGAGAAAAAGAACAAGGGAGACTGAAATGTCATGAAACGTGAAAGGGACAGAGACCAATTTGGGAGTAAAAATAGCATCTAGGAAAAACAATCAGTCAAAATGTGAATGGTTGYTGGAATTCACTTTTATTTGCAGGAGAGACGGCTGATAGCAAAATTTTTTATCATATTTATTTAATATGTCAGTACATTGAAATCTTGCTTTACATGGAGAGTTGAGCTCCTGAAGAGAAAACATCTTTAATTTAGATATGAAATGAAAGGCCCATCAGAAACTTAGTGTAAGACAAAGGGCAAGAACTACAATGGCAGGAGTATGGGTGACTAAGGACATATATTCTTGATTTACTGGGGTTTTGCCCTTGAAGACTTTGTGTGTTTATCCATGTATTCTTTTGATTTGTCTCTTTTTGGAAATGTGGAAAAAATTGGACTTGTGGATTATTTGAAAAGGTCATTGATGTTCAGGGCAGTTGACAACTTAGGACAACCTGAGTGATATCTATTTTCACTTCAAGTGATTTTGGTTATCATAATTCTTGTGTATCATCACACTGTTTGATTCAATGAGTCATGGGTTTAAAAGTTTAATATAATTTGGTTTTATTGTTGTGTGGTTGATTCTTTTTTCATTAGAACAGTGTCTCTCCAAATGACATTTACTTCTGTATTACTTTCACTTTCTTTTTGAAGTTTTCATGTTATACATGGGTAGTGTTTTTGTTTCAACATGTGGGTGACCTTCTTCTTCTATTATTTGTTAGTGTGTCACTTGTATATTAAGTTTTGCCTGCAGTGAATTTTTCTTGAGAGATTCTTCTTTGGTGTCAATTCCATGTGTGCAATTTATTTTAGGAATATTTTGTACTTTTGATAATATTCACTTGCTACTTACCTTGAAAGTTTTCTGTGTTAGAATACTCTATCTCCTGAAAAACTGTATTCAACAGAAAGTAGAAAAAGAGAGGAGGAATTCTGAGACTRGATCAGAATTTGTTTGCCTAGGCTGATAAAACAGCTTGTATAGCAATGTTTATAAACTTGGAAAAACCAACGGTGTTATTATAGGCAAACAGATAGATTAGCTTGAAATACAGGTATATGTAGCCATACAAAGTATGTACATATACACTCCCATACATACATACTTACACACATGTATTTGTGTTGCTTCCAGGTACCGCCTGTAACAGCCTATTACACACACGAGTCTTCTGGTTTTTTGGCTTCCACACAAAATATAATTTTTTTTGTCTCTTTTTACCTTTGAAAAGGGCTTTTTTCCTTTGAAAGTTTAGGTCATAATTTCAGTACTCAGTAAATGGTCAGTCTTCCACTTTTGTTCCTCTTCCATTGAAGAACACTGTTGCGATGACCAGTAATTTTCCAGACCTCCAATAGTAAGAGAATGGAGGGATGGCCTACTTTTTAGGGGGAGAGACAGAAGAGGTTGAGTGTAGCTTCACTATTTYGCCAAGCTGGAGCAATTTCAGGACACAGGAGTTGTGGGTATCTGGGGCAGCAGCAGGTCATCACTTGTTCAAGTTGGCTTCCTACTGTTCGGTAGTGAAGAAGCGCAGAGGTTAGAAGGAATTTCTATATGTCCACCAGGCAAGAGGCTTTTTTGTGTTCTGAAGTTGGCTATTATACCTATCTGGGCTGGCAGCCTTTTACTGTTGGCAGCAGTAAGATGCAGATGTTCACTCTGGATATTAGCATTGATGATCATGGTGCATTTTCCTTCTGTACATGCGCTGAAACTTCAAGTAAATKATAGAAAAATAGCACATATTGTATTTATAGGACAGTTTGTATATATGTTTTTATTATTATGTATTTTTATTTATGTCAAAACACACAAACAAAATACCTCCTATGAGACTGTGAAGATCTTCACTGGCCTTCCGTATGGATACAGAAACATCACATTTTATCTTCACTTCATCCTTTTTTAGATAACGACAATGGGTTCTTGGCTTGAGATCCCTCACTTCCATCCAGGTGGCAGTGCTGCACCATATTTAACAGTTCCACAAAGTGTGCAGATTCATGTTTACAAACTTCAAGGAAATGTCAGAATGCAATACCATTAATGCACAACTTTTGAAGTGGAGGCGGCCAAAATTCCGATCTTTCTTCACTAGGTACATGATGATAGGAGGCTTTCACTGTTACTTGTCTTAGTGTGAACAGCAATGAAGTCACATGACATGTGGGAGAACGTGCCAAGCAAGATGATAATTTCCTACCTCACACAAGCCAATAATAGTTTGGTGGTGARAGAAAAATTTGTTTTGAGCTGCTTCACTACTCTGCAGGAAATGACTCCAATGGAAATTTTTTCCCTATCTATCACTCTTTTACCTATKAAGTTGTGGCTTTGGGAAACATTTCCAAACTTTAGATTCAGACTTAAAATTAATCCTGAAGTCATTTTTCCCTCACAGATAATGGGGTATCGTGACAGTTATTTTTCAGCCTTTCAACCTTTCAACCTTCAAAAATGAAAGCTTTTCAATCAGATGTGTCTACTCTTCTTCAAAATACACTCAGTTAACAAATGTCAGTGATTTGGTACGGCTACAGTTTTACTAAAGAATCAGAGGGCATTTCCCCCTCCTAGACTGACTTCTAGTGCATGCCAAAATAAAACCTGGGAACACAGCATTCTTTTTAGTGCCTTGCTTTCTGCTGGAAGATACTCTCGTCTGCAGAGTGGTGATGTGTATGACAGTACATTCACCTTGTCACAAGAAGCAGCTGTCAGGACTGAACCTGCATTGCCAAGTCCACCTAGTTGACAGATTGTAAACAGGCAATAAGTCCTGCTTGAAAGATATAAAACTAAATCTCCCTATCATTTTTCAGCAAGTTGAAGAGAGGAAAATGTAACAGCTGAAGCTAAGTAGAGGGACCTATGAAAAGAACTGTCTTTGTATGCAATTCTCAAGTGCCCTTTTATGGGATTGGTTTTATGGAAAAGCATGGGTGACAAAGTGAAAAGGAGGTGTGTTCAGCAGAATTATTCTCATACACAAGGCCGAGCATAGTTATCATACAATCATAAAATGGTTTGTGTTGGAAGGGACATCTAAAGATCTTCAAGTGCAATCCCCCTGCTATGGACAGAGACATYCTTCACTAGATCAGGTTGCTCGAAGACCCATCCAACCTGGCCTTGAACACTTCCGGGGATAAGGCATCCACCACCTTTCTGGGGAACCTGTTCCAATATATTACCATCCTCATAGTAAAAAATATCTTCCCTATGTCCAGTCTAAACCTACCCTTTTTTGCTTAAAACCATTGCCCACTTCCTGTTGCAAAGGTCCTACTAAACAGATGTCTCCATCTGTCTCATAAGCCACCTTTAAGTATTGAAAGGCCATATTAAGGTCTCCCTGGAGCCTCTTGTAAGTTGAACAACGCCAGTATATCAGCCTTTCTTCATAGGAGAGGTAGTCCAGCAGTCTGATCATCTTTGTGGCCCTACGCTCTTTGTAGACTCACTTCATCAGGTCCATGGCTTTCCTGTGCTGGGGACCCCAGAGCTGGATGCAGCACTCCGGGTGGGGTCTCGCCAGTGCAGTGGAAAGGGGAGAATCACAGGAGAGGAGATGTGAGAATTGCATATGAAGGCAGGTTTGATTGATGAGMCCAAATAAGCTGTTGCTGTTTTCTGAATTCACAATTATGAGACAAATATATTGAAAAATTTGGGAAGGGGGTATTCAAGAAGATATTCTCTTTGGGAACACGAAGCACAACAGAAGTACAAGCCTTGCATGGAATTCTGGTCAATTCAGCAATGACTTTTTTATCAGATCCTTACAGAATGAACAGACACTGTTATTAATTGAAGTGTGTGAGATTCCAGTTTTGAATGCAAGGCTAACCAAGAGCTCTCATCTCTTYTCTGTGCAAGCAGTGCAATGCTGCTGTTCATGTCAACATTATATACTATATTTCTGTGCTAGCATCATATTCTCATAGCCCAAATTCTAGAGTGGTATGGGATTAATATTTTTATCCAATCTGCAAGGATCCATTCCTGTTAAAACCAGTCCYGAGAGGATACCATTGTGATGATATTAGCCTGTTTTGATGGAGAGGGAAACTAGCCTATATTTTTCACAACAAGTATAATGATTCACTTATCTTTGCATATAGAGAAGCTGGCAGATATTGGCCTTTGCTACAGCACACATTTTTCTGAAATTTGAGATATTGGCCTTTGCTACAGCACACATTTTTCTGAAATTTGACTTCTTGCTTCATGTCAGGTTGCTGGTGTCATGACATGATTTTCAGGAACTTCTCAAATCATTTGACTGATGTTTAGTTTTGGCATTAAAGATGGTTCTATTGATCACAATATCTATGACTAACTGTAATTTTAGTTTCTTGTGTGAACAAGTGKTTTTTTTCTTTCAGGAGACATAAGACTTGATACAAAAGCTATGAATAATTTTTTTTCATGGGCTTTGAAGCGTGTCATAAATGTCCTGCATACAAATTTCAAAACTCTTATCTACCATTTGAATTAGTAAGGTTTTAAATTGAGACAGTCCTTTAAGAGACCAGTGAAATATTAATTCACACCTTAGGGAATATTTCTTTGTATCACTCTATTTTGAGAAGTAGCAACAAATGATTATTTATTTTCTCTGTGATATATTACTTGATTTTAGAGTCAAGACAACCAGCTACTGCCATAAATATTAAAATCTGAATAAGTTCTTTCCATTATGAAATTCAGTTTCTTACTTGATTCTCTATTTTCAATTTACTTCTTTAACATGGTGATTGTGGGACAACTGGCATCCCTCAGATAGCTTGGAAAAAAATCACCAGATATAACACGTTCAATCAGCTAACAGTTTGAAATCTGTGGAATCATAAACAGGTGGTACAAAAAAAATCTACAAAGAAATGTCACTATTGAAACCACACTGTGCCTAACTATCACTGACTTCAACCAAGCATTGAAAAACTTGGACATTCACAAAGTAGGGCTAGATTGAACTAAGAACTGTAGTCAGTTTTGTTGAGCAAGAMTTTCAATGAAAGCAAAAATGCAGATGCAAGAAAGACTTCAGTGGAAGATTCTTCATTATTCTATTTTGGATTGCAGAAATTGGATGAAAGTGGATTCACTGGTGATATTAGTTTATATTACTGCCAGATGGAGAATGTTTTTAATTTTGGACTGTTTATTTTTGTCTTGAATAATCATTTAAAAGTGTCGGTAAATACAGTGAAACATTCAAAGGGAATACAGGAAAAAAAATAAACTCTGGCAATATTAGAATAATTTGACAAAATGAGATAACAATACAAGCTGGTTTTGTGTTTGGTGTATTGGGGAGTTATTTCCCTGATATTAAAAAGAAAAAATAGTGAGCAGGAGCTAACTCTGAACATATGTTTGTGGCAGGGAAGTGCATTTCTTAATTGCATTTTAAATATGATAAGCTAACTGGTAAGACATCTTTTTTATCACAATCAACCTGATAAAAATATTCAGCAAATTGTAGTCCTTGTCATATTTCAGTTAAGCATATTTTCATACCTCGTGCTCTCTTAGTATGCCTTTGGGTAGTGTTGACAAGTGACTAACTAACAAACTGACACTGGAGGTGTTTATGTGTGCACAAATAGAAAAAAAAAMCAATCAAAACTAAAATTAAAACAACAACAACCAAAACCCAAACAACTTTGATCTAAAAACTACCTACCAGAAAAGGAGTTCATGTGAGACTTAGTAAGGACAGCAAGCAATGGTTTTGATCCCTTTCAGTCCTTGATTTGTTTCCTTGTTTGCTTTACAGCATTTAAGTGTTATTTTCTGTTTTGTGAGATTGAAATGAATTCAATGGTCAAACTGATTTTATTAGTTACCATAGGATAACCTAGAACACAAATTATGCCATCTGCTTGTCTGYAACTTTTGCAGATTGCTACCCAGTAGTGTTAGTCATGTAACTCTGGATAATTCATTTTCCATATCAAAGCAGCTGAAGTTACTTACATTTATCATGGGACTAAAGATCATGCCCAAGTGTGACTGTAAAACTGTCACCTCGGGTGGCTCATATTTTTGACCATAGCCTTGTATTTCTGAATCCATTTGTAAATGGGACTTTTATCTTGCCATCACATATCTGCATTTTGAATAATGACAGTTACTTTAAAATTTTATGTCACTATCAAAAATAGTAGGATTAGCAGCATTTTTTGAACTTCTACATTTCTYTCTTGTTGAAGTTGCATTTTTTTTTTATTATGTTTTGAGGAGAGACAGGGTATTAAAAAATCTAGTGTTCTGAACAGAATATGGTAAGTACGTTGAAACAAGCCATAATATTGGAAGTATTTTACAGCACATAATATCTCCTAGTAAATACATACTGAATCCCCCATCTCCCAAGGAAATTCTCAAAGCAGACTATTCCTTCTACGGGGAATAAGGTCTCAGAAAATAACCCTCAGTTCACTGAAGGTCTCGATATAGGAGAATAAGACTATCATGAGAAGGAGGAAGTTGTTTATTTTAGCTATGGTGTCGCTTCTTAACAGGAGTTGTTTACTAGTATAAAGGGTTTTTAATGGAAGAAAACCCAGATGAAATACTGTGAATTAAATTAAAGACACAAGGTCAAGTTTGTGTTGGTKAAAGAGTTTCTGCAGTGAGATCTTAAGGAACGCTACTTTATGAATAGAGTTCTGTAATTTTTTTCTTTTTGTTTTTCAGTATTAGCCGTTTACCCACAAAAATGAGATACTGTAGCCTGAAGAAGAAATTTAGCTAAGACAAATTCTAAACTGATTTGGGATTAATAATTTTCTCTTATGAGTAATGCTTCATTCCTATGAAATTTGTGCTCTGGTATCTGAAAGCTTCTTACAAAGCTATTATTTTTTCACTGTTGATCAGACTTTGCTCAGAGCAGCTTGAATAGTAATCTAAAATGAAATCAAACTAAAAACTCAGCAAATCACTGTTCTGCCATTATGTTGTACCTTCCTTAAATATACTTCAGAAAGTATAGATTTTGTGTCTAAAAATTCTGTAAACAAGAAGTGATTGATGCCATGTAATAAACACCACTGTGAATTTCACTCAGCCCTGTTAAAGAGCACGTTGAAATCAATAGATTACTCTCCCAAAAAAACAGGTCTTCAAAAGAAATATTAAGAAAGAGCCGAAGTGTTTTTGATGTTTTTAAACATGTAAATAAATAAACAAATGGCCAAAGAATATACCCCAAAAAGATTGGAAATGGGCCCTAAGGGCTCAGTTCTCAGCTCCAGCATGAAGAAGTATGCAATGTGCATCTATACAATAAGTTGCAGTCCCACAAAGAGATATGCAAGAGGTGCAAACCACAGAGTTGTATCAGCCTGGGTTTATCACCCTACGAGTGGTTTTGTAGAGAAGAACGGATAAAAGGCCTGGGCTTGGCTTTACATTGACAAGGTTTGGTTGCTTTCACAGCCTGAGCAAAGAACTTTTCAGGAATTTGTGCCATAGTCAATGGGACTGATCATCAAGAGACACCTGTCCCTGGTATCTCTCCACCTTTTACTTGTACATGTGCTAAGCTGCTGCTAAGACAAGTGAAGGCAGAATGGGGAAGCAATAACTTCCCCAGAGTGCTAGAAACTTCAGGGAAGAAGCGCAAAGTTTACAGAATTGTGTTACTGCAAATAATAATGAATTTAAAAAAATAAGGAAGAATAACTAAAAAAATAAATTTGGTGAGAAATTCTTCTGTTATGGAGAAGGACATTTTCTATTAAAATCATGATTTTAAGGAGTTTTTTTTAAATAATGTTGAAAATACTGGATTTTTTTAGCTGTYCAAAAGTATGTTTTGATAAATGAGGTATCGGTAACTATTTTGAGAATAATTTTGATAAAACTGGAAAAATTAAAAATACTTGCAATACTTCAAAAGGAAAATAACAAAGTCATTCTAAAATTTTTCACTTGCAGAAAATACAATGAAATTTTTTGAASCTAGAATAGACATCCAGCAGTAAGAACAACTCATCTTTTAAGAGGTTACCAAAATAGATATTGTATTTTCTGATATTAATATTAAAAGCAACAGAAATCACATGAGATAACTGTATAAGTAAGATTTCAATTTTCAGCAATTTTTGTTAGATTTCATTGTCCAGTTAATATCATAGAATTTTCTGAATACCTTATATCTACTAAAATCTTAGGTATGGATTCTTTTCCATTCTTATTAATTCCCGAAATGTCTTGTCCTTTGCAGTAAGGCAAGTCAGGCTGTGTCATTCATACAGACATTAAGGCTCACTTTGTGGTATTTTTAATGATCAACTATATTATGTTTTGACAGGTGAGTTGAGCGTTGCATTACCTGCTCCAATGCTCCCATTGGCCATGGGAGATCAGCGAGTGCTTCTGAGTTCAGAGGTTCAGGGGATGCCTCAGCCTCCTCCCAGCTTCATCTTGAGGAATTTGTCCAAGTATATGCCATGGTGCTTGCTGCCACACCTCATATGTCTRGATTTCTAAAAAGAAAAAAATAGCTGGTGCATACTCTGGACGTTTAAGAGCACTGGTCACAAAGTTCACATATGAGCCACTTATATGAAATCACAAAAAAAATCAGTGTGTTATGCTCCTTAAAAGAAACTTTGCAAGACCAATAATGGTACTTCCCTAAATTGACTTTCAAAATCCCAAATAACAAAATTTAGATAAAGTGAATATAAAAACTTTAGAAATTTTTTCTGGTAGCCCCTTTCCATCACTATTTTCTTGAAAAGTCAAATGTTACTTCGTGTGTTTCCATCTGACCAAACCTCTAAGTAACCCTTAAAATTAATTTCCTTTACCTTGGATAAGGAGATAAGCCATAGAAATGCTATGACTTTTTAACTAGTTAGAAATTCAGGTATTTTTGTTGATTATTTGAATAAAAAATTTCTGAGTTACAGATGTTTCAGTATGAAATGCTTTTAGTGGTATCCATCTGTTGCCTTTCTATCTCAGTGTTCTTTCTCAAGCAAGTCTACCCTGTTGGTATTCAGCTGTTATTCTCTAATTCTCTTAGGTCCAAAATAAAATATGTTTGTTTAAATACTGTATTGCCAGAAAAATGGGAAATTATTATTTTTTATCACTGCCTTCACCAGTACTTGCATCAAAAATACTTTCTCTCGCTATTATCAGTTCTGTATTTTAACATCTTCTGTGAAATTATATGTGATAGGAGMGAAATACTTTTAATATAACAGCTTTTCCTGTAAATTCATCTAAGTTTTATCAACTGAAAAATCTTCCTGAGTGAGAGCTTATCTGTGACATAAGCTACTGTATTAAAACAGTCTAGGCAGAAACTAATTTATACTTACATAAACGGGCATAAACATATTACTTTGTAAACCTCGCAGTATCTGCAGCCAGGAAAATGAAGATAAGTGACTTGCCAGCAAGATTTACTCTACTACCATTTAAAATAATTGCTAGTCTACTTCAACTTTACTGTCAAGAGTGGGAATTTTGGTTAATCGTGAACATTTTGGTGGTTAAGGTTGGAGTTTGTCTTTCATGTCATTTCTTTTTCTGACTGTGGTTTTCATTCATGTTAGAAATAATTACTGTACAACTAAGTACCTGGGGTTCAAAAAATATACCTGATACCTTCAAAATGCATGAGAAGGATTATTGATTGGTGCCATCTTTAAACTTGTGAAAAAATAGGCCATGTTTATATCCCTTTGTTCATACTGAAATCAATCAGATGCTTAGAAAAATGGATCATAGTTAGCATAATATTATTGGACTCTGGACCTTCATAATAGAATCTGACCATATGTTTTATGATGGTTAGCTTTTTCAAGAAGCGCAGTCTCTGCAAATTATCTCAAAAAAAACCAAAAACTGGAGTTCATTCAAACTAATCTGCCATTTGATTTATTATGAGATAATTTAGTTCGTGTCTGTACCAGCAGAGCAATTGGCTCCACAATGGCTATATTCAAAAGTGAAAATTCAGGAAAATGCAATGGAACTCTGTTGTGCAGAGTATATTGGCCTGGGCACTGAATCCCGTAAGCTGTATTCTTTCCCAATGTGTTCTGGCACATTCCCCAGAGCTACACTCTGTTATAAGCATTTACCAAATCACTTTAGCTGTAGCTTGAACACTTCGGCATTGCTGTTCAATATCAATATCTCTTGACTGAATTATATGTAGACTCTTTATAAGTCTTAATTATGAATATAAAATGTCCAAAAGTTGTTGAGGTAAGATAACGGTTTGAAGGACAATTTTCCAAAATAGAAATGGTGTCTTAAAAATGAGAAAAGAACAAGAAGATGATGATAACATTAAGACCATCATGAAGGCCATCATTAAGGAAGACAAGAAGTTGAGATTACATTTATTTCCTTTGATATTATTTCTTGCTGGGATCATTTATACCAATAAGGCTTAGTAATGTATTCTGGGTAAGTGAATCCAGATGGAATATGAAAACGAAGAAAGCAGATTCAGTTCCCATGTTAGCGAATTTCTGCACTTGACCTATTTCTCATAAAGACAAGAGTAAGCAAAGAGAAGTTTGAAATGTAGCTCACTCAAGGCAAAAACTCAAGAGTTTTAAAGTGAAAGCATGCAGTACAAGAGATTATTAAAAGATATTTAAAGATTCAGCAGAAATTAAGTCAGCAATTTCTACTGATTGTCAGAATACTTGTATTCTATTTTACATTAATCAAGGCTTTCCCTAAAAGTATGACAAATAATAATTTTTAATCTTGTACACAGTAAGATTTACAAAGAAAAATTTACAAAATGCATCATTTAACAATAATAGAATTGCTTACCCTTTCAGCAACACCTGCAGACTACTAGTGGAAATAGATGTCCAAAGTCATAACCCAGAAATGTGAATTTTATGTCTGTCTTATTACTGTGTTTAAATAGTGGTGGAATATTTCAGACTGTTACATTTATGATCTAGTTTTTGCACCCATGAAGCTCCCATGTTCATGCTGGAGTCCATAGACTATGCATGGGAATGCAACATCACTGAACAATTTTTCATTTCTGGCTGAATTCATTTCATAAGCTGAATTCTTAATTTCCTCTCCTTTCCCATGGGTGTTTCAGAAAATTCTCTATTTTTTTTTTTTTTTTTTTTTTTTTGACTGCACCTGGTAATCTGTACACAAAATAACCAGAAGTAGCTAGTAAGAAAAGCTTCATAAACTGACAAACAACAAATTTAATACTGGCAGCTGATAGCAGCTTCATTTTTGCACAACCTTTGCAGCAAATCCTGGTGATCTGCAACAGTCAAATAGCAATAATTTTTTATATATGACTGGGAACAAAGAAAAAAACCCACCAAAACATCAGCCACCCCTCMCAAAAGAAACATCAAACAACAAAAGTCCCAAACTCACAATAAGATCCTATTTACATAATTTAATTACTAAAAAATTGTGTCTCTGCTGTTGATATTATTCATGTCTTAGCATTTGAATGAGCAAAACAATCCTTCTTGAAAATATTCTTATAGTGGCATACAAAGAAGAAATAGAATTTCTCCTCTGACTTGTTAAAAATATTAATAGAAAATTTCTCCCCCTACTCATAATATTCTAATTTGAATGATCTTTATCTTATTTTTGCTTCTCCTTATATTCATTGAGTGGAGATGAAATCAAAAGCACAAGTATTGAAACAGAACCAGTTGTTAGCATGCTGCTTTTGTAGCACAAAGAAATTGGAGGTGCAAGTAGGCTCATCTTATTTCCAGAGCAGTTATTTAAAATGGCACTGTTTTGTTCTCACATGATCAAGAATGATTTCACAAAATATGATTTCACCAAATATTATAAAATCAGACACAAATTTCAGAACACCCTCTTRCCTCTTGAAATGAATTTTAGAAGGATTTCAGCTGTGAACAAAGACAGAAATATATTCAGTCATCAGAAAGCTCTGAAATGGAAAAATATATTTCTGTTTCAAAGACATTACTTAGTTCTAAGCTACATGTCCTTTATTGTTATATTGATCCCAGAATTGCATCCATATGTTAACTTTAGTCTCTTCTGTATAATGCATTTAACATTTTAAATAATTTTTACAGAGTTCAGATTTCATGCACACAGAAGGATCTGAATTTGGACTATCACAGTTTACAATACGGAGTCTAATATGATATTATCCCTTTAAAGTAGTATGTGGTAGTACATACAAATAAATACTTTGTAGAAATAAGTAAGTTGATTTGAAAACAGATATTTGGCCTGAAATATTAATTATGAAAATATTAATTATGAACATGTGCACATGAAGACACAGTGGTCTGGGAAGATAAATTATATTCAAGTATTATTGTCAATATAATGGAACAAGCAAAAGTAAATTCCCAAACCCATTCAGAAAATGATATCAGTAATGTAAGCAAATTAATAGAGGTTATTAAGAGAGGAATAATTTTTAAAAAGAGTGAAAAAAATATTCCCCCTTTCAAGAAAAACATTTTGACATATGTGACTCTCCTCTATCTTCTCTTAATACCTTTATTACCGTTACCTGGAGTTTTGTTCACCTTTCTAAACACTGCACCAATGAAACTGAATTGACAACATTAAAAGATTTTAATGGAGGCAAAGAATTTGATTAGTCTCTGATAAGCTTAGTGTCAGTAAGGGCTTATTTAAAATATTCTGATCTGCAAGGACGCAAAAGCCCTGAACCAGCCATGCAGTGCACATTCTGTCAACATTTGTCCATGAACTGGGGAGCTGACATCTTTAAATATGTAAATTGAGACCGAGAAAGTAAATAAAATGTTTCTTTAATTTTTTCCTTGATTAGCTAGAGCACTATCCAGTGTACAGACTCCCTAGCATGCATCTTAGCAGTATGCATATGAAAGAGGTTGGGCAGCATTCATTCCAAGCATACATTCCTCATTATGTCAACTAGTCACCAAATAGAGAGAGAAGAAACTCAGATTCCACTGCTGTAACCAGTCATTTAAGAATCACTTAATGCAGGAGGTGGTTCCTGCAAAGAACCCCACTGAAGGGAAGCAACTTGCATTCTGGTGAAGAGGGTGGTTTCCTATTTAGGAGGAAATAGAAGGATTTGAAGTGAAATATGAAACTGATCTAAATCCTAGGCTTTTAAAGCAAATATATTTCACTGAAAGCATGAGACATATGCAAGATCCCCAACTCCAACTGCTGCCGTTTCAGGATAATGATGTGAAATCAGTTCAGTGAAGGAAAGATCTTTCAGTAAGTAATTTAAATAACTACTTGTGGTTTCTTTTTTGATTGTTTGTGACAGTACAGTTTTAGTTGTTGATATTTGCTAGTATTTTTTTCTCTTCTTATTTTAAGGTGAGTAACACTGCTTATTTGAATGGTCTTGAGAAATTTTAGCAATAGTCCACCCACTTGAGCACACATATATGCTGTATATCTCTGTGTATATACATATATTTGTAGCATATACAGAATTGCATTTAAAATTAACAAAGTGGACTTTCATTTGAAGAACTTGCACCTAGAGAAATGCCACAAAGGACKGAACAGTAGAGAGGAAGAATATTTTATAGGGACCATGAGTGTCAATATCAGGCTTCCCAAGATGCGTCAATGAATTGGACCATGTTTGAACCATATGGGACATGGTGGGGGAGAGGACGTAATAATTTGTGCTTTATTCTTTTATCCTTTTATTCGTGTATCCACTTGATAGTTTTTCTTTGAAACTGCAGATCTACAAATCCTTAGAATTTAATGATAACTTTGCATAGCATCACTAGGCTGTGCTGTGCCCTTGGAGACTCACAAAAACATTGAAGAGGATCTCCCACTGCCATTTCAGACCTTATTCCTGACAATCCTCCTTACCTCCCATTCAGTTTCCAATGTCTGTTTGAAGAGGCTCCCACTTCACCATTTTCAGAGTTTAATTTTTCAGGCTGCCTGATTCCAAAATGAATTGTATTTTGGACCATTCTGGGCAAGATCCTGTGCTTTGCTGTGGAGTCCTGTCCTTTCTGTCACGGACTTCAAAGTAAGAGCAAAAGGTAAGCTTCAGCATCAGAGCTGCATCAGATTCGTCTGAATACACCAGCTGGGGGGCAAAGTGAGTAAGTTTCACTGAACTCTTTCTTTTCTCACAGGCAATACTTGGCTTTCCTACTTCTCAAAAAATATAACATGCTCGCTAAGGAAACCTGGGAAAATTTTTACACTTGATTAGAAAAAAGTATTATTTCTTCCTGGGGATCAAGCATGCCTCTTCTAGAATCGAATTATAATAAATAAACTCAGATAATACCATGATACCATAATGTTTGCCTGAAGACTGTTAAAAAAGAGTGTTAATTTTATTGCATTAGGATGATGAACACTAGAAAATATTAATATAATTCAATATTGCATTCAACTGTTACTTTTTCATAAGTATCTCCCTGCTTGGACACTCTTGTCTGAATCATTGGAGTTCTGTGTGTTGAAAAATATCACCAGTTGAAGGGTTCTACAGAAACATATAACCCTAAAACAAAGTATACTAGAAAGGTTACCGCATGAACTAAAACAAAAACATTTACAAATAATTTTTAATATATTTTAATTCTTATTTTACTTTTAAAATTTATTTTACATTGCTTTTACCTGAAGTCTCTGTTCTGGAAGTTTCTCACATTTGACTGAATACTACACCATAGTTCCTATTCAAAAATATCCAAATTCTAATCCTGAATTTTGAAAGTAAGCAAACTTTCCAATTGTTTTCAGAATGTCTGGAATGCATTGGTACATTCCTCACATGGACTTTATCGATCAAAATATTTACTCATTAAGCACAAGGAAGCATAGAGAAATTAATTAATACTCAAAGCACTTGAGTATGATTCCTAAAATCTGGGTAGCTATATTAAGACTAGTTAGTTGTAGGGAGATGGATAAGGACATATTCAGAAATGAGAAAATAACACCTCCTAAAATATCACAGAAGTAATTTATATATAATTTTGAGAAAATTGTTAACTTCCTGGACAAATACAGGAAGATTATAAAACTGTTTCTTGTCTTTGTTTAATGCATGATGGAACTAATTTAAAAATGCTGCTGATTTGTGAAGTGTCTTTGTGTATCCATTTTGCTAAAAACAAAAACCAAGTTCAATGCATATTCATCAAAAAATGGCTTTTGAAAGCTATTAAATATCAGAGAGAGGCTTTTAATGTTAAATTATGTAATCAGAACAAAAAGTTATTCATCAAACACTTGGTCATGGATATGAGAATCAGCCTGCAGAGTGTTGCTTGGGAATGAACATTCCTCAAAACAAAACAAAACAAAACGAGACAAGACAAAAAAAATGACAGAAGTGATGAAAGATAGAGGAAATGTTCAAAAACTTCGGGCTGGAAAATGCAGGAAAATGGGACCGTCAGAGGACAGCCTGTTTCTTTTTAGGAGTGTTAAGGACCAAAGAGAACAAGTAGTGTTAGTAAAACTTGTAATTCCAAACGCAAGCACAAGGTTTCTAAATCAGAGGTCTGAGCTTGTCTCTCAAATTCCTGTAGCTAGTGAGGAAATTGGAGACAGAAAATATTACTGTTTTTGTCCCAGTCTTTATGCTGCTTGCTAAGAATTTTAGCATTTTTTGAAACCTATACAGGGGTTATTTGTTAATGAATGTGTGGAGTTTTTGCTTATAACTGTTTCTCCCCACCGGACATTCATTAAACTTCCTAAGAGAAAGAATCTCAAGCCGAAAGTATCCACCTGGATAAGCATCTGATGACCAAAAAGCTATTGAAAGAGTGGATGACTCTGGAGATGACAGCTCCTGATTTACGTAGGCTGATCTCAGGTGAATGTGCTGAACAGAGACCTTGTCTCTTGGTGTGTTTCTAGTGATATCTGCATGCATGTAAGGATATATTAGAACACAGTAACTTAAAATCTACAAGAATCAATTGGTTAAACTGGAGTGTTGAACACACGTATTTTTATCTCTGTTTAGCAACAAAGTAGAATAATGCAAAGCCATTTTTGGTAGCTGTCAGGTTGGGGATTTTGTGCCACCACAAAAAAATTAAATTTGGAATTGGAATAACATAAAGGTGTTATGAATAGAGTAAAAGCTCCTAAAATCTGCTACTGTATTGAGAAAACGTGTCTTTTCCAACACTTTAACCTTTATTTAAAATACAGCCATGACGTCTTAAACATTATCATCTCTAAAGTGCTAAATTCTGCCCTTTAAAAGTGGGATAGATTAGAAGTAGTTTAAGAAGTTGTGTCAACCTCAACTGTGTGTAACATCTTGATAATTTCCAGATGAGTAAATTTAGTGAAGTTGACAGATATATTTCATTTTGAGCCTCATTTGTTTTTCTGTTTTTTCTCTCTATTCCCTATTAGGTATGTGCAAGCTGTAACATGATGTGCAGACTTAAAGCAGCACTTGAATATTTGGCATCAACAAAAGATAATTTAGATATAATTTAATTTTAATTGGTTACAAGACAATGAGAAAGCAAGACATAGTGTAATAAACCATTTAAAGCATTTTAAGATATGTCACCWGTACTCACCGAAGGTCAGAACCAAGAGATGTAGCAAGTGAAGGATAATAGTCTTTTAACTCTGTAAGGTACTATTAGACATGTGACCATTGTCACTAATAACCTTTCTCTAATTGTCTGCTAAACTGGCACTACATCCCCATGTGATCTATTCAGATATATTTATTATAGGAATATGAAAATAGAATGAGACATTTTAAGTATATGAGTAATCATGAACCCATCAATCAAACCTTTTTGAACTTTTAACTAACGAACTTTCAGGAATAAATATATGTTTTAACAACCTGAYAAATGCTCATGAATAGATTTTGAAGGGTGTTTGAACATTCATTTATTTGTGATTTATTGAATGTCTAGTGAAAAAAAAAGTCCTATCATTATGAATCAGACTGTGTTTTCCTTTGTCAAAAGCCCAAAACAAAGTACAGTATGAGTAAAGTTTTTGGTTTGCTTGCTTTGGTTTGCTTTTTAATGTAGGTGGTTCTGTCTGTACTGGAATGACATGAGCAACTAAAATTTAAAAATATAACTATTCTAAATTATCTTCTTATACAAATGCTATCAGTGATAGAATACAAGACCAAGGTATTCCAAACAGGTGCAGTTTCTGAATCTTTCAAAATCCAAAGCAAAAAAATCTGGCTTTTTTACCTACTATAGAGGTAGGAAAAGAAAAAAAATAAATTGCTAGCATATACAAGTTCCAGAGCAATAGCTCCTCCACAAACYTTCAGAAATTCCTCTGAAGCATTTTTTCAGAAAAGCAGTTTTTAAGTTGATGTAAAATGGTGCAATAATGAAGAAAAAAGTTTTTCTCAAAAACCTTTAAAGAAATTTTTTTTTGTTCAGTCCTGTTTATGTCATTGCAGCACATTTAGGGAAGAGAAAAATGACCACTTATACAAAGTATGTGGGTATAAAGTCGAATGCACTTATCTTTGTTCAGACACCACTTCAATAAGTRTACAGGGAAGGAAAAAAGAATGAAAATAGAAATACTTCTAATCTACTGAAACTTGCAGCATGAATTCAAGCTGTTGCCTTGCTGATTGAAATTTTATCTGAAGTTTTTTCAGACATTGCTGAAGCTTTCATCAGGCAGTAGTGTTTGATTTCAAATTCTTTATGAGTAAATGCTCAGGATTTTTAGCATTTTAACAGAGCATTCATTTTTTCAGAACTCTTATAGGCTTTCGTTTGTATTTATGTACCTACTAAATATTCTGTTCCTGTTTTAACTTGAAGGTTTTCTTTTCCTCTAATGGAGCATTGCATTTGTACTTTCGAATTATAATTTAGCTTGTTTATTTTTGTCTGCCTGCTACTGCAGATCAGACAGTAGTATACTTCAAATTAATGTACAGTTGCTCTATGGACAACATAGATTACCTGAACCTCTGGGTTTGCTACAGTTTTTAAAATAAGCAGTGCTTCAATCCTATGTACAGAAAGACATAGGATTGTCTTTTGAGAAGACATATTCAAGCAGGTGATGATCCTGGGCAAGTCACATCTGCTTTTCTTGGGGCTGAAAAGCTCATGTGTTGGCATGAGCAGCTGCTGTAAGGAAATGCATTGAAGTGCCTTGTTTCATCCTGCACTGCACACTGCTGGATGTTTCGACAGAGAAAACATTAGAGGCCTGTTAAGAGAAGACAGATTGGGGTTTTATCCAAGATGAAAAGCATTATGGTATGGGAAAGAGGCTGAACCTCTGCATGATTGGGATCTGTGCAGCATTCCATGGCAAAATCCATCAGATCTGTTCAATGCTGACAAAAGCTGGGTTTTTATTATCCACAGAATTATTCATCTTTTTATTCTATCTTTATGCCATTTGTTGTCAGGTTTGTCCTACTGAGATTCAAAAGAGCCTTGCACAATTTCCCCCTCTCCTTTCCCTGTGCCCCCTTGCAGAACACCATGTGCCTGACAGGAAAATGCAGTCATTACCATTTTCTGCAAACTACAAGCCAGAACATTATGCAGCACTTTCTGGTTTAAAATTATCCCAAAGGAGTATAAATAAGTTAGTTCTCTCATTGATGTCATGTTCAATTATTGTTCTCAAAGAGTAATTGAGAGGCTTAAACGAAATTCTCTATTGGCTTCAAATGCTAATACTTGAAAAAATCACACAAAACCTTAAAAACCAAACAGATAAACCCCCCAAACTCCAGCAGTAGGAAACTATTGCTAAATCAACTTACTTTTTCTTTGTCTTTTCAGAAGTGTTTTTTTCTATTCTTTTGTTTATCTTGCTCTTCTCCTTCCTTTATTTGTAGCAGCAGCAAATGAAAATGAGTTTATCTTTTCTAGGACATTATTAGCCACCTAGGGGATGATTAAAAAACACAAAGAAAATTTATTTGGCTACTCTTTTTTAGCCATAATTAGCAGAATTTGAGTTGAAACTTAAATAGAAAATCTTTAGGGGCTTTTTTGAGGTTATTCAGAGTTCTTTCAACGAAGTGTTTAAGTATGCGGAATATGGCATGTAAAATTTTTTGGTTTTTTTTTTTGTGTCTTTGAATTTCTGAAACATGTTGGGGATTTTATACAAAGCCCTAMAGTACTTTAAGAATGTAAGTAGTCACGTATTAGAATTGAGGGCAAAGGTGCTGGAAATCAATGCAGGTCTGAATGATTTTTTTCTTCCCCAAGTCTTCCTCCATCTAGCCTGAAAGCCAGCTATCAGATTTCAGTTTTTGGATAATCATTGTATTAGAATACATTTTTGTCTTCCCTTAGAAAAAGAAATTAAAACAGAAAACAACATGCTTTTCAGATAAAACCACAAAATCTTTCTTAAAAGTAATGAAGACTGAAAGGCTGCTAACTGTGTGTTGTGCCATCCCATCTATCGTTTCAAAACTTTCCACGCATAAAGCATCACAAAAATACTGGAAAAGGTACTGTCATGACAGGGAAGAATGAGAAGGAAATGTAACCTCTTCTAATGCACACTGAGGATTTTTAGGGATCCTTAAAGATGTGTGCATACTCTCTCTGTCTCTCCTTCTACCTCAGTAAGTGTTCAAATTAATCCTTTCTGCACAGAACTTCAACTGGATGAACTGAGATGACTTACACGAGTATTTTGTATATAGTTGGCTACAGTAAAAAAAGGAGTGTCTTGCCATGCAAACACCTTTATAAAAAGGTAATTGTTTAAAAGTTGTTTAAATTAAATTTAAAAATTGTTTAAAATACTTCCTCCTTCATTTTGAGAAATGACTTATCTATTTCATGCACATGTAAAACAGGATTAGTGGTTGACATCCTAATAAAAATAAGCTTCAGTTCCACCCTGGAAATGTATGTTTTTTTTCTTTGAAGGTGTATGCCTTACTCCACCCCTCAACTATTTGCTAATTTACCTAGCTGCTTCCTCCAGTAAGCTGAATTAAACGAATTCAAAGAACACTGGAAATTAATTGAAGAAAACACAATTACTTGTATAATTACTAAGACTCCAAAATAGTTTGGAAACTGTAGCTCTGTACCATTTTCAGATTGTCTAATATTTATACCTTGGTTTACAATTAGTAGTTTTCTCTGCCGATCTCTGTATGTCAAATAAGTTAAATGTGTTGAGATGCATTAGTTACAATACAGGATAGCAAGATTTAAAATAAAACCATTTCAGTAACGACTTTCTTGTTGGATTTTCTTGTTGGATGAACATTTAATTGTTCTGCATATATTTTCTCTATTTACAAAATATTTAAGGTTTTTTTYCTTTTTCTCTCTTCAAATTTCCTATCCGTGCCCATCCTATGATGAGCATATGTTTATTTCGTTTGTCTGTCTGTGGGAAGATGAAGAGAAATAGGAAGAAGAATGACAAAATGACAAATTTATCTTCTATCCCCTTTTTTCCCTTCTTTCTACAGAAGCCCTGAAACGGATAATTAACATTAACAGAATTGAAAAGAATCCATAATTAAGGTTCTGCCAATATTTTGGCTCAGGAAGATAGTAAAGCTCAGATAAAGCTCAGATGCACTTCCCTGAAATAAAGAGACAATATTGATAGGATATTCCAACACATTTAAGACCCATTTCCTAACCTGCTTAACAGCACCGTTTTCCAGTAAAAATGTTACAGAGATTAGGAAAAAAGCAAGCAATGAAGTAGAGCCCCTTTTGGTAGGCACCCAGTACCTACTTTGGAAAGTGAAGACCATCTGCTTGCAGTGACCACATTAGCACTTCTAGGTCCTCCATTTTTGGTAACTTAAGCTAATACATTCAATTTTATTTTCAGACTAGAACTGCTCAGCCAGTCAATTAGTGTTCCCCAGCTGGAAGCCTTTGCTGATAGGCTGAGGGGCAATACAGATGGGCTTCCTACAGTCCCTGAATCTTCTCTGCAGTTGTCTGACAGCCTATGGCCCACTCTATTTATAGCTGCACGGTAACACTGATGTGTTCAGAAACTACAAAGTGGCTCTGCAAAAATAAAATTCTGTAAAAATCTATTTGTGCTATACCCAAGGTCACTATTACCTTGACCTCTAGCATTTTCTGTATGCATTTTCGAACATATAAATTTCAGTTTCAGAAAGGGCTAAGGTAACAGAGCTATACACATTCCAGATTTAATTTCAAATTAACAAAGGCATTTACTGGAGACTTAACAATATATTGACAAAAAAAAGGCTTGCCTTCTAAAATTCTTCATCATACCTTGCTAGCCCTTCCCTGCTGCTCAGAAAATAAAATAATGGTTCATAGAACATTGACAGGAGGAGAAAATTGCGTCTAAAAGGCTTTAAAGATTTGAGAACTAGATCTGAACGCAGAGTGCAATCAAAAGGCTTGACTTTCTGCAAGTCTGTGTCTATGCTCCAATRATCAGGAAGTATGGTTGACTAAGCAATCTTACATGAGGTTAGTATATATTGATATACCATCAGAAAAACCACTGCGGCTTCTGTGGAGAGCTTGATAATTCCTGAATAGTAATGATTCTTGTTATCTAATGCTGGAATTAATCATATTCTGCTGCGGGGAAGAACTGATAAAGATATTTTCCTCTTAGTGAGAGGAAGAGAACTCCAATAATGACGTTATAAGAAAACAAAGAGACCTCCTACAATTTCCTGACCCAGAAAACACAGAGAAGGAAAGTTTATTTCAGTCCATCTTTCTTATTCAACAGTTAAAATTTTCTACTTTATTTCTTAGCCATATTACACTCTTTTGGAGGATCAGGCCTCTATTTATGTTGTTTGTAAGCGTGTATGTTGCTATGTAATTCTGTTGTGCGTCACCATCTCCTGACTGAAATTCAAGCCCTAAATTATTTTCTTATAGTTCCCTGTGAGCAGGTTCATTCCTTAGCATGGGAACTGCAGCCATCAATCTTTACTTCTTCTGAAATTTGAGACTTTGGAGACTCTCCTTCAGTGTTTTTTCTACCAGGGACTCAAATGTCATGTAAATATTTGAAGAAGAATTGCTTTGTACTGTATTATGCACTTTAAAAGTTTTTACTTATCTTCTTTTTAAGTAGATAATATTCAAGCTTCTAAAGAAAAAAATCCATTTATACTTTTATTCTGTAGATTAAATCTCAGTTATATCAGAGTCACTGGCAAAGCACACATCAGTTGTACTGAGGCCATAATTTTATCTTGATTTATTCCCACCATCTAAAATATCCAAAAATATATTATTTTTATCAACTTCTCTATCCTGCAAGATACTTCATTTTTTCTTCTCTAAAATTTTCCTTTCTGCATATAACAGGATAAACAAAGAGAAAATATATTCCTACTAATAAATAATTAATGAATTATTTTCTTGTCATTGATTTTACAACTTAAAATCTTGTAAAATAAAAATTCCTGGTTTTTTTCCTAGTTATGTAAGATTCAGCAGTGTGAATCCACATTAAGTAAACAATTTCCATTAGATAAATGAACTTTTCTACAAATTACTTACTGACATGTACCAAGGAATATATGAAAGATCTTGTAACTGAACCAGATTTTGGACAAGTTTGATGCCAATATTGAATGAGCTGCTCTGGGCTGGTGATGTATAATAACTTCAATTTGGAAAAACTGATCATTACGATGATATTAACACTGGAGTATTTTATATGATTTAGGAGAATAGTATGAAAAACATAGAAGCAGGTAATGGGAACAGTGGTTGAGCATTGTTAAGATTCTTGTGCTTATATTTATGCAGTATTAATCAGTCCTCAGTAATTTAAAATGCATCACAGTCATCTTTATTCTGTATGATATAACTGTAACATTTTTCTTATTATTCTATTTATTTATACTTAAAATTATAAATCCTGCTGTTTCTGGCCTATAGTACACTGACTGTGAACTGAAATGAACAGTAGTTCCCCATGGTTCTGGGAAACTGCATTTGTTTATTACCTAAAACTTTGGTTATGCAGTGAAGCACCAGCTGTTTTTCAGCTCTATATACTGTAATAGGCATTTGAAGCCTAAACTATGTGTTAAAATGRAGCAGTTCTTGAAATCCAGAGAATGAAAACACATCTGTAAGCTCTAAGGAAAGCAGTAGTTAAGTATAGGGTTTTTCATGAARGGCCAGCCAAGAAGTCTCCTTCCTGTTAGGCTGCAAGCTAGTAGGAGCTGAACAATACTGCCCAAACAGGAGGATCATAGTAGACCCCTCAAAAACTCTATTTTGTAAACTCCGACTTAATAATTTTCAAGAGCCAGAAAAAGACTGACAGGGAAAGTCTTGATGTTCTATGTTTTTCTTCAGAAGAGACAGAGTAAAGAAGGCCATGTTGAAGAGCCTAAAGCAGTACTTTTAGGTGTCTGTAATACAATCATTTCTCGGGGGACATCTGTCTTGCTTGAAGAGGTGAGCAAAGGCYAAAAGAGAAAACAAGGGAGTAGGGAATATCTGAAAGTGTCAAACTTCTCAGTCCAGGAGACAAGGGAGAGCTGCTGGATACATAATTTCTATAAGGAACTAATGATGGAGGATGGAGGATATATGAGTTGCTTGAAAGTCCAACATCAGGAAAGAGAAGTACTGAACATAGTACACTTCCGTTGCATATAATGCAATATATAATGCATAGGAGTGGTACTGTTCAGGATTTGCAATATCCACACATATTTTTGTTCACATCAGTAGGTTCCAGGAATAGGTACTCTCCAGTTTTGATGGCTCCACACATTAACTTCTATTCACCAGAATCTCACCTGATGTCTGCTTGGATGGCATGACACAAGTAGCTAGAGCTTAGGACATACAGARTGGTGTACCTGACTCAAAATACTCTTCAGAATACAAACTGAATCTATTTTGTCAGCAGTTCCTAAAAAGAAGGAAGTTCCTAAAAAATCCCATGAGCAATGGATTTACTTTCCTGAAGACCATCAAAAATAGATCCTTGTCCTTTTCTCTTCCTAGACAAAAAAAAAAAAACAAAAAAAGAGAAAGGTTTGCAATAAACATGCTGTTAATAAAAAAAAAAAAAAATTCTAACCCTGTTGGGAAAAAAAAAAAAAAGCAGTATCTGGAAGTATATGTCAGAAGTCACTGAACGACAAGCATTTTTCATAAATTAACTACTGTGTCATTATATCCTGCTCTGAACTGAGGTATTTMGTGACATTTACTTAAATATAATGACTCGGGTTTTGTGGACCGTGTAGACACCTTGACTGGGCTTCCCTGGCTGTAGTTGCTTGTGTTTGATGAAATCTGATAGAGGATGGAAGTCTGTGTCCCTCTCCCAGGCTGTTCGCCRGTTTATCAGTGGTAATTGTGACAGAAGAGAGAAGCATGTTTTTTCAAAACTTTTGTTTGTTAAAAAATGACACAGCTATATCTGTTACAGCAATATAAAATTTAAATGAATGTGTACCTAAATGTATGTCAGCAGCACTAAACATAGCCAGTGTTTCCCATATAATCAGCGTGGATATTGAAATATCTTCTGCAATGTAGTTTCAGTTCAGTTATGTTTAAAAAAGATAATGATTCAAAAGTCATTCTAAGTTGTGTTGTCTGCTACAAATAATATTCTAACTACAATTCTATTACATAGGTAGGTTCAGGATTCATCTTTTATGCAGTCCGCAATTGCAGTTCTAGTACGTAAGAGTTTGTATTTCACTGCTTTGATCACAACCCAAATATTGACGTCAGATTTTTCCAATTTCAGAGGTAAAAATTAAACAAATCTTCATTTCTCTATTTAAATACAAATTTAGATTTCACTATCAACCATCCTATGAATCAGAAATAAATTAAATAAACTGACACAGGTTGCTAGATAGATTASTGCTGAAGTTGGAAACATACATGATCTTCATATAAATACGTAATATTCTCAAGAGACAACAAATATATGTAAGTCATGACTATTAAAAATTCCAGACCTTGACAGAGTGCTAAAGACGTTTTGTCACTTCAGCTCTCAAAAAAATGAAGATAAATAAATAAATAAATAAATTCATTTTACTATGAAGACAGTTAACCCTATGCCAGCCAAAAACAGCGCACTCAGTCTAATGAGAAGAATAATCCACCCATTATAATGACTTTTCCCAAAAACTTGGTAATAATCTTATGATAATTAGAAGCATTTGATTTTTGGTGATCCCCATAATCTTCTTAATTATTATTGTTTACTGCAAAATTAATTTTGCAAATTCCCAGCATGTTATTAATCTTCAAAATTAAAAAAAAAACAAATACAAAACCAACCAACAACAGCAAACTAATACCCTCTCAAAAAAAAAATTTACCCGCAAAATGCAAACTTTTCTCTAAATAATGCGTCTGCTACAAGACTACTGGTTGTGGACCAATTTAGTAGTATTTTTAAACAAGAAATATTTCTCCTTCCCTCATTTATATCCCAGTGAGATGGTTGTGTTTCTGGTTCTTTTGTTATTATAGGTGGATAATCTTCTCAGATTTCTTATCTGGTGATCAAATGCAAAATCTACCTATTAGATGGAAATAAACACTTACTGCTGCAAAGAGTAATATAATGCTGTTGTTTAAGAAGTAGTCCAAGTATTATTTTAAGGGGGTTTGGGGTTTTTTTGTTTGGGTTTGGGGTTTTTTTCATTTTGTAACATTAATTCTTCATTATATGTGAGAATAAACGTCTGGTTTTCAAAAAATCAGTTGAGAAAGGGCCAAGAGAGAAAAAATTATATTTTTGATTCACAATATGCAAAAGAATTCATAGTGAAGAACAGCAGTGTGCCCAGGTGGCCAAGTAGGCCAACGGCATCCTGGTCTGTATAAGAAATAGTGTGGCCAGCAGGACCAGGGCAGTGATTGTCTCCCTGTATTTGGCACTGGTGAGGCCACACTTCAAATCCTGCATTCAGTTCTGGGCCCCTCACTCCAAGGAAGATATCGAGGTGCTGGAGTGAGTCCAGAGAAGGCAACAAAGCTGGTGAAAGGTCTGGAGCACAAGTCTGACRAGAAGCAGCTGCAGGAGCTGGGGTTATTTAGCCTGGAGAAAAGGAGGCATGGGGGGAACTTTATTACTCTCCACAACTGCCTGAAAGGAGGTTGTAGGCTGGTGGTGGTTGGTCTCCTCCCAGGTAAGAAGTGAGAGGACAAGGGGAAATGGCCTCAAGTTGTTGAAAAGATGGTGTTATGTCATAGGTGGGACTCAATGATCTCAAGGGTCTTTTCCAACCTAGTTAATTTTGTAACTCTGTAAGTTGCACCAGGAAAGGTTTACATTAGATATTAGGGAAAAAGAATTCATGGAAGGGGTTGTAAACCATTGGAACAGACTGCCTGGGTTAGTGGTGGAGTCACCATCCCTGGAAGTGTTCAAGAAACCTGTGGATATGGCTTTTAAGGACAGGGTTTAAAGGTGAATATGGTAGCGTTGCAAGGTTTATGATTGGACTTCCAGGTGATCTTAAAGGTCTTTTCCACCCTTAATGATTCTATGSTTGTATGAACTAGATAAGGTGCACTACGTTTTTGGAAACACCATGTTGAACTAGGCATATTTTTCCTAATTTTACAAGCAGAAGTCCCTCCATACAGTCTTCTTTCATTAGATTTGTGTACAGGAAATTTTAATTTTAAATTCTTAGCATATCTGATTCAAAGTAGTTAGCTGTGCTTTGTTTTGRCAATAGCCAAGTGGAGCTAATAAAAATTATTTTTATTCTGCTTTCTATGCATGGTGTGGGCAATAAAGACTGAGGCATGTTCCAATTTCTGCCTCTCTGTGTCCTTTCTAATCATACATGTTTAGATATTAAGATGACATTAACAGAAAAAAACTCCTCTTCATCTCCTCTAGTGTCATGCCTAAAGTTCTTGATTGGGTCTTGACATCTGTGAGGAAATTGTAGTGTCTCGTGTGTGAAACTAACTGACAGCTTCCCTTCCTTTTTAGGTCATAACTCCACTATTATTGTCCAAACAGCAGCTTTGCAAGACAGAAAAAAAAAGTTTACTATTTTCCAACTCTTTTTTTCAGACTCTATGTTTCTAAGATGAACTCGAGCCTCAGAATAATTTCTCTTCCACATTGTTAAATCATTCCTTCAGGATTTTTAAACTGGCAAAGTACCCTGAATAACATTTTCTTCAACTTATAAATAATTTACAAAATATTTGGAAACACACAGAAATTAAAGAGTTCGTTTAGACTTTGAGACAGGTAAATGAAGATTGAGTTTAACCTTCAAAAATAGTATTGAACCCTGAAGAATGCCTATCAAAGGATAGACACATCACGCACCCAGAAATATATAATTAACAACATATATGGTAATATTAAATTTTCATAGCTAATTATGTTTTTCTGTAACATCTACTCATGAGCTACTCACTCTGTATGACATGGCCATGCCACTGCAACTGAGAATCACAGTATTCACTATTGAAGAGAGATAGGTTTATAAAGAAACAGAGCTTTGGAGTAGGAAACTTTGAATATTACTTTGAAGTGCAAATTGTCATTTTACAACCTTATTAAAAAATGTTGGTTAGTGCTGTCCAAGACACTGTGATTCCACAACAGGAAATCTTGTGCTTCTCTCCGTAATGCTGAATCACCAACCTCAGCTCCTGGATGTGTTACCCTGCTAATAACCACATAATTGCAACCTCAGAATGTGAAACAGTCCCAGCTGGGGTGATAAAATCATTTTCTGGCTGGGATAGTGGCAATAATTAASGCCAGAGGTACAGTGTGAAACCTGACAATTTGTCACTACAAAATTAGCTATTTTATGATGCTTTGCTTCTGTGAAATGATATCTTACTCCAAGAGCACTGAACTCAAGTGTGACTGACTGAACTTTACAACATGAGTCAGAATATCATGACCATGGTTGGAATCTGTCATTTTGATTATCTGCCCCATTCTGTCTATTTTGTCACAACATATTTATCCTTAGCCATCAACATGCTGTACTTGAAAACTTCAAAATATTATCCTCTATTCATTACACTATATCCACTAATACGTGAAAAGAGTATAGCATATTATCACAATTGCCATCATAATCGTATGACTTCATATTATTTAAAGGAGAAGTTCGAGAATTTTGAAATTTCTGCTACTTTTCATGATTATGCAAATGTTGTAACAAGACGAAGCATGAGAGGAAAACCATTTTTTTAAGTAAATATGGCTGATTTTCAACATCTGTAGATCTACAAATTCTATCCCTATAATGCCACAATTCAATTTTTCTTAAATGAATCACAAAACCAGTAAATGAATGCTGCTCTTAATGAGAGGGACTGGAGAGAAGTATGTTGAGTTCTTTTATTGTGTTTTCCTAATTGGTAAATTTATATTCACTAAAATGTTAGCTCTCACTAATGCTGTTTAGTCTGTGTTTTCTTAAACACGACCTTTATAAGCTTGATTAACTGCACTATATTTTATAGTGAGAAGCTGTTACTGCCAGTTTTGGTTGGACAGTTTTATAGTCTGTTGCTGTAGAAGGTTTGACATTTATATTTCTAGACAGAAGAGACAGAACTTTAGGTTGAATTTAATATCTGTAAATTTTGACATGAATAATAAACTAAACCTGAGTAGGAGGCTAGTTTTATTATTCTTTAAATAGTATCATGATCACTGTTACCCTCTAATTTGATCAACTAAGATTAACTATACTATAAATATTAATCATCATGAACATATATTCCCGTCTTTCTTTTAGTGAATTAAGGCTGCAGAAGGTGAAGAATTAAAACTGATTGTAATATGATTATTAGATGTTTCTATTCTTTCAGGGATTACCTGTTTGTCTTAAAAAAAATCATAGAAGCAGCTCACCTCAAAGTAGGAGGTCAAACATACTTCTATTGAACAAAAATTGGTCATAACATATTCCATTTGGAATACACAATGGATGGACAGGAAGTGTAGTTCTAGACCATATGAGATTATGAGAATCTCCACTTTTGTTATAATTGATTTACAATAAAATACCTGATGAATTAATGTGGAATTCTTTAAGATTATTAGATATTTCTGGCTGTACAAAAATGTTGGTTTCAATTAATATTTTTTGCAAGTAGTTACTTCTCAATTTACATTTATCCCTATAATAATATTAATCAATAATAACATTAATCAATAAAGTTTTTTTTCCTGTGGATCAGATTGTTCTTTACAATGTGTTTTATTTTTAGAAATATAATCACTATAAAAAGCTGGTTATTTGTAATTATACAAAAGTATAATCTCTTGGATATGCAAGGGATTTTCTATGCTGTAGRTTATTTATCAGAGACTCTCACCTTGTATTTCAGCAAAACAAATTTCTTTGGATAAGARAGACAAACAGGTGCAACCTCATTGTAAGTATAGAAGAAAATATTTCCTCTTGATAATGACACAGACCTCCTGTCTTGTCTTCAAACTGATAACCTGTTGCTTTGCTAATGAGTAGAGATTGGCTATAGACTTTGGCTGACAGAGAAATACCAGTCTGGTTACAATGAAAGACACAATGCTACAAACACACTGATACTAAATATGTAAGATCAAATATCTTTTTTTTTGGGAGGGGGGGCAGGGAGAGGGGAGGGAGGGAAGTGTTTTCTTGTTATTTACAAAAAAAACCACCAACCCATAATTAAAAATTAGCTTTCAAGATCTAAGGTTAAGGAAGGACAAGCAGATGAATTTCTCCTTGAATAGCTACACTTGAAGGCTCTTGAACTCTGAATTCATCCTTTCTCCTGAAGTTGCACTTCAACATAACTGAGCGACAACAACAATTCTATATTGCTTTTATTTGCTTGTTCTGAACTCCAAAATTATTTCTCTGTGTAAATTACTCAAGATTTTTGGAGATCCTGTTCCTTCCATTGCAACAGGAATCTCATTCAAACATTCTCAATTCAAGAAAATAAACAAAAGAATCACCCAAATTTCAGTTGGTGATTGCTGTTTAATGCAATATTTAGATTTGTGGTATGGTCTCTAAGAACACAGCACAACTGGCCGAGGAAAGAACTAGATAAGCGTGTAGGTCAGGATCTTCAAAGTGACTCAGATATGCTGCAGAGGCTTTTTTTTTTTTTTTAGTTCTTGATCTTTTATGTTGGGGCCTTAAATGAGCTGACTTTTTTGATAAGAAAATCATAGTTGCTACTATTTGAAAATAAGCTTATTTAAATATTACAAGTTTTTAATGTAAAGCCTTATTTGTATTCTATTTCTTCTACATTTTTCTTTTCTATCATCCTCTTTATTTCATTTTGTTTTACTGGACTGCTTATCTTTCTGTCTTTCCACCTATTTAATTTTTCTCCCTTGCTGATAATTCATTCTTTAACCTTGTTGATCTGGTATTGTTCAAATTCTTTGATGGTTTTCATGCTCTCTTCTTCAATACTGGATCATGCTAGCCTCAAACACTTCTTTCATTATTGATCTGGTTTAGTTTCCTTTCACGTTAAACTTCAGTATTCCTTCAGAATAATTTTGTATTCTGATGAAGAAATGGAATCAAAAGTATCAGACAATATCTGAACTATTAATCAGAAAGTTGGTCTTTATATCCATTTTGATTGAATTATGTATTTAAAAATATAATTTCCTTTCTGAGTTTTGCATGCCTATCTACAGGACAAAGATGAAGTAGAACTAAAAGTCTGCCAGTGGGATACTTAAGAAAAAGTAAGTGCTGCCTGATCATTTAAAGTTTTATGAGTACTTTAAACTGTGAAATGAGCAACTCCTGTTTCATATCACCATTAAAATATAAAACATTGTCTCTTTAAGAGTGACAAAGATGATTATGGAATGTTCTCCTGGAAAAAAGTTAATGGCTGAATAACATACAGCCAATAAAGTGACCTCTTAGAAGTTCACATGAAAAAATTTACTGCACCTGGCTGGAAGGGAGTTTACTTTCTTCATACCAGCCTATATGGAGTTGTGCTTTGTATTTGTGACTAAAGCAGTGTTGGTAATGCATCTATGTTTTCATTATTTCTGAACAGTGCTTGCAAAACATCAAGGCATTTTCTCTTTTCACTCTGCACTTCCCCCTTGTATGGGTTTTGTCTGAGATGGAGTAAATTTTCTTCATAGACATTGATATACTGTGCTGTGTTTTAATTTGTGACCAAAACAGTGTTGATAATACTTTGATATCTTACTTATTCCTAGTGTTTATAAAACATCAAGGCATTTTCTGCTTCTCTCACTGCCCCACCAGTGAGTAGACTGGGGGTGAGCAAAAAGTTGGCATGAAGACGCAGCTGCGACTGTTGATCCCAACTGAACAAAGGGATTTCCAGACCATATGACATCATGGTCAGAAGTAAAAGCTGGGGGAAGGAGTAAGGGTGGGGATGTTTGAAGTTATGGTGTTTGTCTTCTCAACTAACCATTATGCTTGATAAAGCCTGATTTTCTTACGCAGGCTGAACAGCTGTCTGCCCATGGGAAGTGGTGAATGAATTCATTGTCTTGCTTTGCTTGCATGCACGGCTTTTGCTTTACTTATTAAACTACCTTTATCTCAACACATGAGTTTTCTCACTTTTACCCTTCTGATTTGCTTTGTGGTTAAGGAATTTGTCTTGCCAAGCAACCATGACCTTTGTTGAGGCTCTCCCTCTAGGAAGGGCTAAATATCTGCCTGCTGATGAGAAGTGGTGCTTTTCTTCCATGAGCAGGTTTTCCTTTCCCTGTTAAACTGTCATTGCCTCGATCCACAGATCTTTTCGCCCTCCTTCAATTTTCCCCCTGTCCTCTTGTTGAGAAGTGAGTAAACATTTGTATGGATGTTGGCTGTTGGCCAGGTAAGACCACCACAAATATAGAACATAAATAGGAGTGAATAAACTTTTTCTTCTGTAAATTCTTTCCTTCCAACTCTCACAGAGTAAACCACAATTAAACTGCTTCATTAAATCACTTTTTCTCAGGAAATTTGCATCAGATCAGAGTTTACAGACAATATTGTGAAATAGTCCAGGAACACTTTATTTATTCATAACCAAATGGGAGGACAGTCTGCATGTTAAAGGAAGAAGAACATTGATTTGTAGAACTTTTTTTCTCCCTAAAACAAAATATATCCATAGAAATGTGGGATAGAATGGTTCATATTTAAAGTCTTCATACAACACTACCCATGTTTACAGCTGTGACCTAAAAGAGTAAAAAGTAATGGTCTAATTTACCCGTTTTCTTTTAAAGTTTTAGAGAAATACTCAAAAATTCATTAAAAATCCTTATTTTCATTTTGATAAACAATAGACATAAGTATGTCCACAGCCACATTTTAGATATAAGACTGATGAAAATTGGATCTTTTATCTGAAATCATCACTCACTCTTTCCTGTCTGCCTACTCCTTTCTTATGATAAGAGTTAATAGGAGATATTTATTTCTTTGTACTCACTTTTATTACACTTCTAAAGTGTAGATACACCTGGTTCCAGTGAACTAAGCTCATTTTAATAGGAAAAAAGTAGATTTATTTTCTTTGGGAGGAAAACATAAAAAAGTTAAAACAGAAACATTTTTTCAGTTACCTTTAATTTTTACATAATTAATTTATACCATTGTCTCTTTTTGTTCTTTTTTCTTTCATTTTTATCTTTTTCTGTTTCCTAATGTCTATATTCTGACAATTGAAGAAATATGTATTTGATTTTTTTATTATGGTTTTGTGATTGAGTGGGCAATTGAAATTCTTAGATATTGTTGTCACTTCAAAATTTCAAAAATTATTCATGTCTTTGAAGAGAACCTGGTGTGAGAGATTGGATTAGCACTGTTAACCTGTCCTGATGATATTTCAAAGGGGATGTAACAAAAAACACCATTTATTCACATTTCTGCATAAGGTGGGCCTCCCATATTCTCTGTATATATCTTCTCTCTGTCTTTCTCACTCTTTCTTTCACTTTACAACTGTGGAGAAGGTTTAATATTCCTCTGTTTTTAGAGAGGTTCATAATTAGGATAGCTATCCGTTTGTCCATTTACTCCACTGGAAAAATTGCCACTCTTTTCATATGGTCTGCCACTCAAGTGCAAACAGCTACCCAGTCATGAGAGAGACCACATTATGTGAAAATGGATTCTTTTTTTTACTCAACGGTTTATTGATCTTCAAGGACAGCCAATTTGTGCCAGCTGTCATCTCTTCCTGTTAAAATTATTAGTTTACACCGTACCATGGTAACTTCTTTTTGGGTTGTCAAAATTTGTCTGTCACCTCCTGTGACCGTCTCAAATCTAATTTAGGTGAAGAGAAAGTCTGGAATCCCATAATCTGCTCTGCTTTAACATACAAAGAGTATAGAAGATGCTTAGTTTCCATTACAAAAAGAAAATATCTCCTGCGGAGAACAGAGAGGGTTGAGTAAAAGCTGTCCCTGCTAGGAGAAATTCAATAGGAGATTGTTGATATAGTGATTCACTAACTTATGCAAGTTAAACTGTTAGAAAAAGGACCAGAAGATAGCAAATGGGATTGCTTACAGCCTAATTCATCAGCAGAGTCTTTTCTCCTACCTGATATGTCAATGTTAACCCTAATGGTACAGTCAATACAGGGAGAAATACCTCATGCAACATTTAACACTTTTTTTTTTGCCATATCAACAATCTCAGCCTAATATTGGCTAGGCAGAAATAGAGGGCATAGCACAATAATCACAAAAATATTTAGAAGGGCTGCCAGCATCTCCATTTTACCTGAAATTAAACACCTCCAGACACCCATTTCAAAACAAGCTTTGAGAATTAAAGTTCTGGTTACAACAAATTCTTGCCATGTTTAACTGCTTTAAGCGGTAAGCATTTTTTGAATTATTGTTCACAAAGCAAGTCCCAGACACTGTTCAAAGTAATTAGTTCTGGAAAGGAACCCTGCATCAAGAGAGTTAATATTGTTTTTACTCAAGGGTTTTTACAATGGTAATGAGAGCAGTAATTCATTTGTCTAAGAAAAAAAAGGCTCATTTAATCAGAGTGTCTTGACTGTAGTAGTCAAAAGAACTCCTAGGACTAGAAATTTGCTTTGTTAAATACTCTTTAGCATAGAAAAATCTATTTTTTCCTGCTCTTCTTGTCAGGATTTTCTAAGGTTCAGAGAACCTAAAATAAAACTTCAGGCTTCATTCTTGGCAGGAACAAACCTTATCCTGCTTTGCCTTCCCTTGTGCAAATTAGTATACTGTATTTGTCTCTTTATTCTTTTCAGAGACAAAGTGCACTGCATCAAGCTTCAGTTATATGATAGTCATTCATCCCTTAGATCACATTCAGAATAGTGACAGTTCCTTCTATCAAACCCCTTGGCAGAAGTTTTAAAAAATTATTTAATAAGATCATGGAACTTCACAAATTCATCTGCCTTACCGGGGAAAATAAAAACAATCACATAAATACATATTTTTGTGGTTTGGATTCGGATGGGACTATATTTTTCTTATTTGGACTCTTCCCCGGAGCTTAAGATTTCATGGGAATAAATGTTTGATCATGTATTTTTAAGGTCAGATCAACAGTCTGAACAGCTACTCAATGGACCAGCATTTATTCCTGGGTTGTCTTCCTTCCTTTGCTACACACAGTGAACAGAGGCAGCAGTTACATTACCCTACACATCCCATCTTGTAAATGTACTTGTCTTTAGAATTCTTGTGTAGTTAAGTCAGTACCGTTGCCTTCTTTCCCTCACCCTTGAATTTTTTGTGTGACTTTACTGTGTCTTTTTGCCTGTTACATTGATCTCTAATCTGAATCTCATTTTAGAGTATGCAGACAACCCGTAGATTTTTCTATTAAAGTATTAATCTTCCCCCTASTTTTTCAGACTCTTGAAATTGACAGTGCATTTGCTCAAAATGGCAACTATATTAAGCAATAAATACAATATATGTATACATATAAAAGCAATCACAAACCCCAAAAAACAATGCCCCAAACCTTTACTAATGCAAAAAGTGAATTATACTTTAGTAGCACAAAAGATGAAGAATATAGAGGGAAACAATTTGCAGCTGAGATACAGATATTTTCAACCACTCAAGTCCTCAGAAGCTGCTTCATGTTGTTTGTATACTGCTGTGCTCATCATACTTGGTGATTCCTCAAYGATTCTTGAATCTCACTGTGTTCCTGGCCTTGTTTGTTGCCAAGAGCCTTCTCCATCTTTTGGCATATTCAGTTATTTTACCTACAACTAGACTATCCTAGCTCAGTAAATTATTTCCCTGTCTGTTCCTAAGAACTTCCACATCTCATGAGTAATAAGTCAAATCTTTCTGATTCACCACTAAGCAAACAGAAAGAAGAAATCCTGCCCTGCATTCTCTCAGTGCAGGGATTAAAATAATTGTAAAAAACCTTACACTGGAGACTCATGGAATCAATTCTTTCTTTCTTTCTTTCTTTCTTTCTTTCTTTCTTTCTTTCTTTCTTTCTTTCTTTCTCTTTCTCTTTCTTTCTTTTTCTTTCTCTCTCTGTTTCCCTCTTTCTTTCTTTTTCTCTTTCTCTCTTTCTCTATTTCCTCTTTTTCTCTCTCTCTCTCTTTCTCTATTTCTTCTTTTTCTCTCTTTCTCTCTCTTTTTCTCACATTTTCTCTCTCTCTCTCTCTCTCTCTTTCTGTCTCGCTCTCTTTCTCTTTCTTTCTCTCTTTCTCTCTTTCCCTTCCCTTTCTTCCTTAAAGAAATGGTAGCAACCAACTTGGAATACTAGAGATTTAGTTTCCCTACCTCAGCATGCCCTAGCAAGTACTTTACTTTTTTTCTCCTTCCCCTTCTCACAGTTGTCTATCCTGCCTCCAAAAGATAGAAGGCAAGTCTAGATGAAGCCTCTGTACATGTTGCTTCTCCTCAGCCAAGGTGAGATGACTAACTATGTGCTTAACTATATGCCATGTTCTAGATGATGAAAATAACAAAGGATAATATGAATAAATAGGGCATATGAATAAATAGGGCATTTCTTCCTCCCTCGTCCCCTTAACTTTTTTTAATTAATGATTCCTCTTCTTGCCTGCCTGGTTTGTCCTACAGAAATCTTCCAAAGACGTAACTCTAGAACTTTGCAAATTATGTTTTTTATAAACACTTATCTTATAATGACCTAATTAAATTCAATACATTCACTAACTGGAAGCTTTCTATAAACACCAAATGTTCCATACAACGGATACTAAAGCTTGGAAAGAAAGGTATTAAGCAGTGCTTCATCTAAACATGTCCTGATACATTTTAGGGGATATTTTCAGGTGTCAGGTTAAAGAATTTAGCATATTAGCTTTGGTGCAACACTTTACATTTGGAGTTGAATGCAACCAGAAGACTTGGAATAAGCATAGATATCTGTGCAAAAGAGGAAGGTTACAAATAAACAAATGTACATGTGCATAGAGATCTTACACACGTATTTTAACTCCTGTGCTTGAATCTCAGATCCAGGGTGTGAACCCAGGGTGTGAAGTTACATTTATTTAAACAAATGTATTTTGTTACATCATATTTTCAAAAGACAAGAGAAAGTCTCTTTTGTATCAAACTGATTTTTATTTGTGCTAATTCCTTATCCCTTTTTTACTCCCCCCTGTTTTACTTTTTCCTTTCTTATTATTTCCTAATGTATAGGAATCTTTTTTACTGCCAAGCCTAAAATTACCTTCCTGGATGTCCTTGTGCGTCATTGTTGAATTCTAGACCTCATAAATTAAATATGTTTTGAAACTAAAAACAAATTTAAAAATAAAAAAGCTATTTAATATGAAAAAAACCCCCTGTTAATAAAGAAAAGCAGGACTGTTTTCTGTAATATAGACATAGACATCCTTTTAAAATCAGTATTTCATATGAAAATAATATAATTTATGTTACCTGGTCCTTTAAGTGTCATTGCTGAAGTAAAACAGGTTATTAATAAAGAAATATAAGACTAGAAAGAGCTTCTAACTGCTCATTTAACACTTATTGTAAAAATTATAAGTACTGTTTCTGATTTTAGATATCCAAATAAAGTGGAATTCAGTGACAGAAGATGTTTTAAAAAATAGCTAACCTTTCTGAAATCTTGATAAATATTAACTTTGAAATGTCTAGCAGCACTTCCTGTTCTTTTTAGTGCCAGAAAAGATTTTGACAGACTAAGCCAGGATTATCTATTTAATGCACTAGATAAATTTGGATCCAGAAACAAATTTTGTAAATGGATTAAATGCTTACTCCCAGAAGCGTGGCTTACTGGGCTAAGTATCAGGACTGAAATCCCCACAATCCTTAAACAACAGCTCTGAATCTTTCTCACCCTCCTGCTTCTTCCTTCAAAAGGATGGATAGTTCAAAATTATTTCAGGCTAGACTTTGGTATTCGCTCCCCAGCTGAGACCTTTGTCTGCACAGAATTCAAGGTTACTGACGATATGTAATTTCTGTGATTCTCTCTATTTTCCTTTCCTTTCCTTTCCTTTCCTTTCCTTTCCTTTCCTTTCCTTTCCTTTCCTTTCCTTTCCTTTCCTTTCCTTTCCTTTCCTTTCCTTTCC